>JARJDX010072883.1:0-22731 GCA_030264735.1 Gymnusa sp. GC000175 | reverse complement strand
CAGATAAAAAGTAAAAAAAACATTTAAAAAAACGCCAGAAATTTTGGAAATACTAAATTCGCCCGCCTTAGAAATACTTTGGGAACCCCTGACCTAGAGGCACTAGATCAAGAAGTATGGGCCCAAATCATCAAAGCAGCCAGAATATGGGGATGCATGAAGGACATAATGTGAAATAACCGATACATGATTATAACTACACAGAAATAACTTCCACATTTCACAGAAGGATTGAAAAAAATGGTAGGAGGTATCACCAAAAACTTTTTATTTCCTAAATGCAAATATAAAAAATATATACACAGCTTAAGTTTTAAAAATTATATCGTCCAAATGGTGGCCTTGATGGCTGATACACATTTTGAGCCGTTTTTCATTTCTCTTACTAGCTTACTTCTTTTTGAATGGTCTCCTTTACTTGGTCTAAGGACCGAGCACGATGTTTCAAAACCTCGGCTTTGAAGTACCCCTAGAAAAAAATTCATAAGGACTTAAATCAGGCGAGCACGGTGGCCACAGAACTTAGTAAAGAGAGTACTCGACCCGGGAATATTTCCTGAAATTGGTGTATGGGCCGTACATCTATTCTGTTGGAATCATAAGTTCTCTAGGTTGTGTTCTCCCCCATACTCTTTAATTTTTCGACAATATGCTGTAGTATCGATTGTAATTCACAGTAATTGTCCACGCTCTTCAAAAAAGTAAGGCCCAATAACGCCTATAGGCGACACAGCACACCAAACGGTTACTTTTGGGTAACTCTTCAATACTCTTCAATTTTTGGACAATATGCTGTATGGGTGTAAAAGAAGATTGGTATGCAAAATTTGCCTTTTTTCCGAAATTTTCCGAAAGGGCTGAGGCATGTTTCCGTGCTGAACGCATTGGAGACGTTTAACCGAAGCTCTTTTTGTTTTCGACTGTTCTCACATTTTTGGGACGTCCGGGTGGTTTTTGCTTCAATGCAGATTCTGTTTCCCCTAATCTTTAAACCCACAGCAAAATCGTTTTCCGTGCTGAACGCGTTGGAGACGTTTAACCGAAGCTCTTTTTGTTTTCGGGTGTTTTTACATTTTTGGGACGTCCGGGTGGTTTTTGCTTTAATGCGGATTCTGTTTCCCTTATTCTTTAAACCCACAGCAAAATCGTTTTTCGGTCTGGAATACTTTTATTAGCAAGTAAACCGAGCCTCGCGCGAAACGCCCTACAGATTACTGAAAACTTTATTACCACACTCCACTACCATCTTTGTGGAACATAATGATTTTTCGTAATGTGGAAGTTATTTCTTCCTTACCTTGTAGAATGCCAGGTCCGAATGTATAAAACCATAGTGAGGCCAATTATAACTTATGCTGTATAGACTCCGTTAGAACATTGGAAATGAAAGTAGTCAGAGTAATACACCGGAAAAGCTTGCATGTAACACTGAAAAGAAGAAGAGGTAGAATGAGACCGATTAAGCATTGAAAAGAGTGCTGCACTTCGACATCGAAGGAGGTGGGAATATGAAGAAACCAACAGACTGAAGTCCATTTACAGGAAGAAGAGAAGAAGAAGAAATTTAAGTGATTTTTAGATTTAATGTCTACGTATTTATATGGCATTTATATTGCTGTAGACTTTTTTAAACCTGTGTTGTTCTTCTTTGATGACAATATTTATGTTTATTTCTTGCAGTAAAAATTTCGTGGATACTTTAAATGTGAATGCTTTATAGTGGTCCGAGTTTACTTTGTCGCCTATTTTGAAAATGAAGATGGTTGTTTCTCAATCGTTTGATTATCTGTTGATTTTTTTTATTCTTTGGAATAGATTTGTTAATTTATTTATTAGATCTAAGCTGGACATATTGACCAAATAAATATTTTACATTTAAACAATTATTTTCGTTATCAAAAATAGACTTTAATTTATAACTTTTTTTTATAATTTTCTAAAACTTTTATTTCAAGCTTGATGCTACAATTAAGAATATATAAAGTCTTTTTGGTAAGAAAAGTTCTGAAAGTCTTTGTAACATTAAACTTTTTTTTGATGTCTTTAATGGGTGAGGAAATTGGTTAATTAATTTTGGTGTTTAAATATATATTTCTAATTAAACTAATCCATCTATTGTCACTTCAATCCAGGAAGAAGAATTAATATTAAATTTATAATTTCATTTGGATATATGTTGGGTAAAATAATAAAGCGAAATATCTATCTAATTCTCTACTTAATTCAAACCTTGATCCTTTATGTTCAAAGTACGTAACCCTTCACAATTATCTTTGTAAAACTACACCTCCAACCCCACATACGGTGTTGATTGTATAAGCTGTATGTTTGGGGGTCGGGGTAAATAATATATCCACTTAATTAAATGCTCAACTTCAGAGAAATAACTGTGCATTGCAAACACTCTGAGTTAGTATACTGTCAATTGGAAGGAATAAAAACCACGAATTTACAGTAATCAATTCGTGCAGACATTACATTTACATTTATATATTCATATTTGTGCTTGTTGCTTATTAGAAGGCATTAATTATTCAACTAAGCGATTCATTAATTAAAGCAACAAATTTATAACAGTAACAGTATATTTTACATAACATTAAATTATTATTACAGAAAAATAGATTTAGTATAAAACAATATAGTAAGAACAATTTGGGGTTCTATAATATTTAGTTTTTTTAAATATGAATTTTAAAAAAATCTTACATTCTTTATCGCTCAATTTTAACAATAATTTAAAGGAGGATTATTGGGGTACAGTTTTAAGTGTTTCAAAAGTTTTTCAAAAAATTTTAAACAATTGGAAATAAAATTTAGTTTCAAAAGTTTTTCAAAAAATTTAAACATATGGCAATAAAATATTTGCTAAATATTTTGCGACGTTGTGCGAGCAGGCAGTTTATTGCACTGACGATTGGCACTTATTTGTGGAATTTTGGAAGCGCATAGAAACGACGAGGCAGGAAATCCTGAGGAATAACCGACTTTTGGCTGTCTGGGGAAATCGAAGATGATTTATGCAGGCCTGAAAAGGTTAAAGTGTTTTAGGATGGTTTGAACCTTTTCATCATAATCTGATCTGTTCAAAACCTCCAAAATCAAATTTGACGCGCCCCAAATTGTTAGTTTTAAAATTCCATCGCCAATTTAATCGTGACCTCACTGGTAAAATTAAAAGATCTGGTTTAGATCTAATTAACTCATCCTTTGATAAAGTACGTTCTATAAACAAGTATCAGGATCCGCCGTGGGGTTTCCGTTGTCTCTCATAGTAGCCTACATCTTTATGGAGCATTTTGAAGTTTAAGTGTTAGAATCTGCAGAACTTAAACCAAAATGTTGATTTGGTAGAATTAAATTTACTTTGTAAACCTTCAGTCTTCTCCAATAAATGATATTCCTCCGCCAATTATCCATCTCAATGGCGAACCACTAAACATTGACCCTGAAATCCAGCATCGACTAAAATGACCAGCTTTTGGAAGGCTGAGGAACAGGGTGTTTGCTGATCGTGACATTCGAACGCATACCAAGTTTCAAGTATACCAAGCAGCGGTAATACTTACACTATTGTATAGTTGTAAAACGTGGACAACGCACAGAAGATATATAAAAGACCTAGAGAAGATCCATCAGCAATACCTCCAAAAAATCTTGAACATCTCCTGGCAGGAACAAATATCAGTGTGATGAAGGATTCAGAGATGAGCAGCATAGAGGCCACCATTTTACAGCATCAACTTAAATGGACAGGCCATATTGTCCGGATGTCCAATACCCACTGCCGAAGAAAATCTTTTACGGTCAACTCCTGCAAGGGCAACGGAATCTGGGAGGCATAAAGAAAAAATACAAAGAGAAACTCGAAAGAGCCATATCGACAAAACCTCATGCGAAGATCTTGCTCTGCACACAGAGTAGTGGAGAAATACTACCAGGCAGGGATAAACTCTATTTGAACATAACCGACAAAAAAACTAACTGGTCCGCCACTGCCACCGATACTCCCTGAAAACATTTGCAGACAGTGTGGCCGAGTGTGTGGATCAAAAATTGGGCTGATTAGCCACTTAAAAACCCATTCCCAAGGGGACAATCATACTCGTTCGCGAGTAATCGTTGCCGATAACTATGTAAATAGAGAATAAGGGCCACTTGTCCTTTTTAGATGTTTTGATTTCAAAATGTCTTGATGGTAAACTAGATCATACAGTTTACAGAAAACCCACCCACACAGATCTTTACCTAAATGAGAACTCACATCATCATACTTCCCAAAAATTATCTGTCATAAACTCCCTAGTATATAAAGTCTATTTAATCTCCTAAAAGAAATTGTGGTCTTTAGAACTAAGTCATGTTAAAAATAACATTTTAAAATACATTCATCGTGTAATTAAGAAAGTCATCAGTAAAAATCAATAGTTTCGCGAAAAAACGAACTTCCTTGATTATTTGGCTCTTTTGCCATACACAGAAAACACGGGCAAAATTGGAATTTTTCAGAAATATAATATAAATACTATTTTCAAATCGGACTCCAAAATTGCTAACTTAAGAAACAGTGCGAAGGAAAAATTCATCTTTCAAATCTAAGAATTAATTAAGTAAATTGTTGTAGTTGCAATTTAAAATATTTTGGAAAGACCAACCGACAAATTCGAACCCGTATATTAGAAACATTAGGGGGCGTCTTAATTACATTAACAGCTCTGCGCTGGCCGAACATTTGGAGACAGCTCATCAAATTGATTTCACGAATGCTGTACATTATGTGTAATTCCTCATTACAAGAAACACAAGGTATGCGAGGCAATTTGGATTTATAATAATTCCCTTAACTTAAATCGAGAAAATGGATTTGAAATAAGTCTTACCTGAAAATATTTCTAGTTTTGAGTCACATATGGACATACATACTCGAATAAGATCTTCCGTCACCGGACTTTTTCGTCAAAAAGTTGGCAACAACCAATAAAACTAAGCAACTCAAACTTGAAAATAAAAAAATTCCAAAGTTTTTGCAGATTTAATTTTCTTAAACCCGAACAACAGTCGTAGATTTCGGAGCTAAGAGTGTCTTCTCCTACCTGGCCCTCGTTTGCTGTCTATCTTTAATTGGATGATTAACTGGAGTGGACGGTATTTATCGTGCCTCAATAAGTGACCGTGATATTCGAGTTTCCGTTAAGTTCTTTTTCTTTTCTGATTTTGCGGATTACCTTTGCATTGATGGTATGTTCGGTCCAGGATAAACGAAGAAAGCGTCGGTATACCCACATTTTAAAAGCTTCCAGTTTTTTCAACAGTGTTTCCGTCAGCGTCCGCACTATAGGACAAGACAAGGAAAACGTAGCATTTGACTATACGTATAAGTCTACATGATTAATTATTTAGTTGTGTATCCGTAACAGTCGAGGTGGTTGTTGACTTTTTCTTATGAGCATCCACTTTGTCTTACTGAAGTTGACCGTATTCTTTTCTTGCTGAATTAACCCTTTCCAATACCTGTTGTTTTTCATCGATGCTACTGGCATGCATCACGGTATCATCGGCATATCTTATGTTGTTAATTAACTCACGGTTTATTTTGACACCTTCCGTAGCATTTTCCACGCAGTTTTTGAATATTTTCTCGGAGTTGATGTTAAAGAGGAGAGGAAACAAGATACAACACCCTTTTTGATCTTTGCCCGTTCAGTAAGTTCGTTACCTATTCTCACCCTCGCTGTATAGACTTGCCAAAATCTTAACATCTCTGTCATCAATACCTGTCTTTTGGAGAATGTCTAGCAGATGTTTATGCTTGATATTATCAAAAGCTTTTTTAAAGGCAACATAGCATAGATACGCATCTTTCCTAACACATCTACAGCGCTGTACAAGTACTTGGAGGGCAAACATTGCTTCTCTAGTTCCGAGTGCCTTCCGAAAGCCAAACTGTGACCTGCTAATGTGTTTGATTCGCACTTATTATATATTCTTCTATAAATAATCTTGGTAAATAAATCATATCAATAACTAGGTTAAATAGTAAACGACTTAGTGCTTAACCTTGGTGCCCACCAACCTTTTCTTGGAAATTTTCAGAGTTGCAGAATATTTGATGCGTGTCATCACACTAGTTGAGTTTTTAGAAGCTAGTGAATTCGGCGATAGTATTCCGTCTTAATTTTATTTTTCATACCTGTGTTGTCAAAACTATCACTTTCTTCCATCCCCAGATACTTGAGTGTTTTTATTAGTTTCTATATCTGTTTTTGTCATTTAACTGGAAATTCAAACTTTTTGCCATTTTACCACGTTTAAAGATACACGTGGCACATTTATCCAGAGTAAACTCCATTTTAATTTTATCACTGAATGCTTTTACAATAACGAGACTTTGTTTTAATTCGTCTTTAGTAAACACTTTTAGGTTATCCACATAGAACAAGTGCTTAATTTTTTTATTGTCGTCAACTTCGAATCCGATTCTCTGTCGGTTTAGTATGTTTGTTAGAGGAATTAGAGGTAGACAGAACAGTAGGCGAAGTAGGCCTCTCTAAGAATATTCCTCTATTAATATTTATATTTTCTGTTCCGATTGTACTCCAGAGTCTCAAGAAGTCGGGTTATAATCGGGCATACTCCACAAATCTTTATTAATGTTATAATACAAAAATGGGACAGGCTATCAAATACCTTCTTCTAGTCAATTTACACAATGTCTAGACCTTTTAGATGTTTCTTAGTAATTGACACAATCATTTTACTTATAAGTAGTTGATCTTTACAACCTAGCCCCTCTGCACAATTTCTGTTCGTTAGGTAAGATGTCATTTTTGACAAGTAATCGGACGGTAATTTTTTGGGTCATTTGAATTCTCACCTTTTGGAAGTTCCAGCTGTTAACCATTCACGCATTCCATTTGCATCACACATATTGCAAGGCTTTTGTTATATCTGTACGAAGAGCATTTAGTTGTTTAATCCAGAAATTTTGCAAGTTATCAGGTGCAGGACATTTCCATTTCTTACTTTGTTTGAGTACCCTAATGATCATATCATCCGTTCATTTATCTGGCCTTATCATATTATGGTTGTTCCTCAGTTATTTATGGTTATTCCCGGTTTTCTCTGTTGTATGAATCTTGTAGGTGTGATACCTCTTGTAGACATTATGAATGGTATGGTGAATAAATGTTTTTGTTTCCATATGCTATCCAGCTCTATTACTAACGGTGTATCCTTGCTTTGTTTATATATTTGTTGTTATCGATGGAGGAAGTGGCGTTTATTCTTTATCTGCTTGTACTATAGCTCTATCTTATGATGTATTTTTGTGATAGAAGTAATATCTAAGTGTTTGTACAAACTCATCGGGATTGATTAATACCCTCGTGACCGTGTAGGTAGGCAGCCCATTTGATATTTTAATGCTGGTAATCTTGTACAATTAATCAGATGTTCGGATATTTTAATCATTGGCCTTTAATGTAATTGACAGTAAAAGTTCATTTTTGTTTTTTTTTTTAATTCAATTTTCCCATATGTGATAAAATAATATTTTCAAAAAATCTCTAAAATTCCTGCTTATCGGTGCTACCCATATCCTGTTTAACAGCTTTCCCTAGTTCTTCAATAGTGTGAATACGATTTTTGAATACGTTACTTTTCAAACGGCCAAATAGATAAAAATCTAATATTGTTACGATCTCAAAAAAAATGTCTTAAATAATCAAGAGTCTCACGTTTAGTAAGAGCTGTTGACCCACCCTATTGAAAGAATCCCTCTTGTAACTCGTCATCGCGCAACTGTTCAATAAATGGCTGCAAAATAATATTGCGATATCACTTACCATTTATTGCGTAGTGAAACAATATTGGGCCAATAATTCGCTTTTTTGACATAGCCACCCAAACTCCAATTTTTAACGAGTATAAACTATTTTCAAGAAAATTTCTGATTCTCTATGGACCACGTTTTATAGTTTACACTATTCACATATCCTGACAAGCACGCTTCATCAGACATAAAAGTTAGATTTATTAGGTTATCATCATTTAAAGTTTGCATAAACCATGGGCAATGTTGCAAACGTTGATCAAAATTGCGTGGATATAGTTCTTGGATAACGGAAACCTTGTAAGGGTGCATTTTTACCGTTTTTTAAGGGTTTTCTGGCAAGTTGTAAGTACGCAGAAACGTTAAAATCAAAATGCGATATGACACACATACCAGATTGCGCAGACAGTTTTGCGATGGATTTTTGTGGACTTTGTTCTATTCGAATTTTAATATCTTTTACAAAAGGCAAGGTCTACCTGTTGCCTTTCTTTTAAAAATTCAATGCCTGTTGTTAAAGCGATGAACAAGATTTTGTTTATGTTGTACGAAGATCTCATAATGTACATTAAAATTTGGGAAAGCTTCAGCAAACTGCTCAATGCATGATTGCAACGAGTATGTCCTTAAACCATCTGCACTTATAATCTAAAATAAGAGGTTATGTGATCTTATTTTTAAATGTGAGTAAAATTTACTATCAAACACCTTGATGGATAACTGGTTTAGCTCTGAAAAAACTTTTTTTATTTGAACGTATAAAATTCGCTTACACATATAAAACACAAATGAACTTTTACTGTCAGTTGCCAGTGATTGAAATATCCAAACATTTGATAAATTGCACTGGGTTACCAATATCAAATGGGGTGATGTTTTCTGTATGTTAACTCTGTATTTGTGAGTATATTATTAATTTCTCAGTCTGCTTTGGTCCATTTAATGATTTCAAATGAATATGTCAGTAGACTTACAGCAAGTGTTTATTGCTTTAAACAGATTTTTTTTTAGTTTAGTTTAGTTTTAAGACGATTTGTTAGGCGTTTCCCATACTGTTGGGTAAAATGTTTTTTAACTTCTGTATGATCTATCCTTGTATTTTGTTGGAATCCCAAGTCTCTTCTTCTCGCATGTTGTCTTATGGTTTGTTGTTAAGTGTTTCTCTTGTATGTCATCTTTCCATATTTTTTCCTGTATTGTTAGTGTTTTGCATTTCTTTATTGGGAATGTCATATTTATGCCTAATATAATTTCTTCTGTTAATTTTCAGCAGAATTTTTATTTGTTGTTTTCTGAAGTTTAATTTAGAATCCATATGCTGTATTGTTTGGGGGGGAGGGGTTGAGAGAGGATTTAACTATAGCCAGAACCATAATGCACTCAGAGAGTCGCCTTGAAAGATGCCACGTTTAATATTAATAGTTTTTGTTGTAGAGATTCTACGTCAAAGCTAACTAGCAAGTCACCTTTTTCGAGGTGCAATTCTTGGATGAAATCCACCAGGAAAATCAGCATTCTTTAATAAAAAAATCAAGCACTTTGTAGATCTTATCTTACAAATATACCTTTTCACAAGAGTACCCATCATACTTGACTCCCACTCCCACCCTATATAGGCATACACGCTTGAACAAGGTCTTGGGTCATCAGACTTTTCTGCCTTGAGAATGCTCCCTCCAATGGCGAGCGAAACGTTGGCACCAATAGAAATACGCGACTTAAACCTGAAAGTAAGAAAATTTACATCGACTAAAGTCGCGAAAGACTAAATTCTAAATTAATAGTTTTTGTTATTTTTTCTGTGTATGTGGTTAGGTGTGTATTTGTTTTCCATGTTGTCATAATTGTAGCAAGAAAGTTTCGTATGGTTGAGTGAATTTTATAGATGTCTAACTTTATCTTTACCCAAGTGTGTGGTACCGAGTCGAATGCTTTTCTGTAGTCTATGTAGCATGTTTGCTCTTCCTTATCTGTTTCATGATAACACTATCTTTGATTAACTGCTCCTTCCATCCTTCACTTCCTTTCTTACGAACTTTTTTATTCTTTAGTTAAAATATTATTTTCAGAAAGAAGTTATTCTTCTTTTTTGCGAAGCTATGTATTTTTGTAAATTATTTACCTCAAAAGTTTTGTATATGGTCTTTACCAGGGCTTTTCCAGCTTTTCATTGTTGCATTACCCTCCTTGACTTATTTCCTTGTATATGTTGTGTTATTCTGCACATGTTAGCTCTTAAGTTATTTATTTTATTTTCTATTTATTTTTTGTTATTTGCCGGTTTGCCAATTGTTTTCTTTTCTGCAGGCTTTGCTTTTGCATTTTTGGTCGTTGCAGATTATGGTTGCTATTGCTGCAGATAATATATTGTGTGTATGTCTTCTAAGTTACTTGAGTCGTACTCTTTTATGATTTTTTCATTTATTATTTTAAATTGTAGTCTTAGTAGAATTTCTCTTTTAGTTGGGTTTCTGACAAAAACTTTCTGTATTTCAAATAACCAGGTATGTATCCTCTTTTTTAATCTTAGTTATAGTTTGGTTATTACTTTTCTTCTTTTCTGCGTTCCATATGTATCTAGTTGTTGAATTTGGGTATCATGTCCCTCATTCACTTTCTGTGTTGCTTGTGTGTGGTGTATTTTTGTTTCATAGTGTTTTGGGTTTCCTCATCTATGACTGTATTCAATATATTTTTGTTACATATCTAATTCGTTATATCTTTTTATTTTTTGTATTTCATGTGCCATTACTCTGTTTTTTTTTCACAATAACGCATTTCTGGTCCATTATTCTTTGTTCTGTTATTATTTTTATTATTATTATAATTATTATTATTATTTTTGTCACTTTAGTTTAATTTGTGTATTTAGCAAATGATAATTAAATAGTTTTCCTATTTTTTATTGCAGTCCTTGTTATTTTATTTCTAACTTTAAAATTTTTATTTTTAGAAAATTACAATTAATCAAAATAATTTGATATATACCTTATTATAACATTGACAAGTAGAACTTAAATTAAATTTTACTTAATAATATTTTATTATTGTTTTTAAAATATTTAATGCAACTGTAATTGTGATTTAATTTAATTTATATTAAATCGTGCACTTTATTTTTAAAGTGGTTATGCACAAAATTAAAAAAAGCAGCTTGTATATGTGACCTACAATACTCTCTTCATGGACTATAAGAATTTTATTAGCAGAACACAGAGGGGGTCACAACAAGACAAGTCTATTAATTTTTGTTAATTTTACATTTGTCCCAAATAACATTTAAAAAGCTATAAGGTTAAAAAAGCAATTAAATTTCCTTAAAGCCGGAAACAATTGCATAATTTAAGAAGTGAATTTCCACAACTTCATTAAATTTCTTATCAATTAGGAAGTAGGTCTTGCAAGGTCGAGCAATTCCAATAACTCTCCGCTGATATGAAATAATATTTTATTTATCCAAGCAAAATTAGTGTTTATATTTATTTATAAAACTATATTAAAGAATGTAATTGTTTATATAAATAAAAGATAATAAAATTATTAAGTATCAAGTTTTAAATGTGTCCTCTATTTTAGCCCACAGTGTATTACTACGTAGAAATTGAATGGGTAGAGAAAAAAATGCTTTCTATAAACGTTAGGCCGGAAGGCCATCAATGACCTAACTGCTGATGACCGACATTCGTGGGCCCCCCTTTCCGCACCGAAGAAAGAGTGGGTACTGAAGAGTTCCTCAACACTGACATCAGACCGGTTAACTTAACCAGTAATACTTCTCGCAACCGTGAATTACCCACACATTTTTTTATCGATATAAGGTAAGTTAATAGTTAAACAAAAAAAAAATTAAATAACGCAAATTGTGATAAAGTACTGTGAAGTGCGACATTTAATGCAACATTTATCCTGTTATAAATTTTATTATTTGTTAAAATGGATTAAATGGACACGCAATAATGGCCCATATATCCTTTAACTTATTTTATAAAAAATCTCAAGATATTTTAGTGTTTTATATCTGTTTCGTGGTGTATTAAAAGATTTCTTGTGCACTTCCTGTTGGTGCTATTAAAACGCATAACGACGCGTGCAATAACACCGTAATATTTATATATTTCGTGAATCGAAAGACGCGAAGAAATGCTCAAGGTTTAACATAATCGTGTGGAGCAATTTTCTCACTGGGAATAAAATTTTTGCGCTCTGAAATGCGTTTGACACCGTGATTTAAAGCAGTAATTAAAAAAGTACGTACGGTTGGAATAAATAGCATTCACAACAGCAGATTGCATAAATTCGGACTGAAAAAATAAAAAAAAGTATGAAACTTGGCGTGAGTCCTTTTTGATTTATTCCGACAGTTATCGTCGACAGATAAAAATGTTTTGTTAACTGGAGTAGACACTTGTTCTTTAAGAGGTTTCATTTTCAGATTGGATCGGAGCAACATGCGATTATCACTTGTGATTGAGCTCTTACTCATATTTGTATTGATAGCATTTGCTGCCTCAAGAGTTATAGGTAAGTTAATTAAACATTAATAATTCGTGTGAAAATATTAAGCGGTAATTATAGAATCCAATGGATTACGTAATTCTCGCGCTGCATTGACACGGAAACATCATGGAAAAGCAACTCATAAAAACAGACAACAGGATGGGCCTAACAAATATTGCAGTTGCACCACAAAATTGTGTAACTGCTGTAGAGAATTTAATATTCCCGTGGTGTCGCTGCAAGGTCCTGGATGTGCATCTCTTCAGTATTTACGAGGTGACAAACTTGCCATTTCCATGAGCTTTGGTGAACGCATCCTAACAAACACCACAATTGACAGTAAGTACTTACATAAGACAATAAAACACATAATAAACTTTATTTTTTTAGGTAAAAAGCCAAAACCAGTGTGCATGCCTCTACCAGGAGGAGTTTCCAAATTTTGTGGCCGCGTTTACAATATCAAACGCCAAGGCGAGGATTTTAATGCATGTCTTGGGTTAGAGCTTAGAGCTGTTCAAGACGTCGAAGCCGCTTTGAGAGTTTCATGTTTCCGATTTGGACCAAAAGGGCTTAAAGTAGAGCCCCCACAACCTCTTCCAGTTGTAGAATCTGTAAATAATGAAGAAGATGACGAAGATGATGACGACGACGATGATGACGAGTTTGATTTTGATGACGTCGATGATGAATTAGATGATGACGATGATGAAGAAGACGACGAAGAGGCTGATGAAGATGATGCTGATAATAATGTTGATTATGGCACATTTAGCGTATTCGATGATGATTTTATTGATAGCTTGTTCGTACCTTCAGATTCTGGCAATAAAAAGAAAAAAGTGGCTACAACTAAGCCACCACTCAGGACAGCTACTAGCAAATATCCACAACGTAAACCATTACTTAAAAGAAAACCAATAGTGCAATCAACAACACCAAGTCTAATTAAGGAAGCCACAAAGAAGACTACCATTACCTCAACTACAACACTAAGAACAACTCCAACAGTTACGACTAAAAAAACTACACATAGGAAAAAAAATAGACCCCATCGTAAAACAACGACAACTTTAGCTACAACTGCAAGTATAACTACAACTCCAAGTACAACTACAACTACAAGTACCACAACAACGACAACAGAACAACCTAAACTAAAAACCTCCACGACAATTATGACAACTGAGAAAAAACCGGAAATGATTTTGGAAACTAGCAGTAAACCAAACATTGATTTTAATACAATTGTAGTTCCTGAAAATATACCATCCTCCCCACATGCTTCTATTGCTGCAGTAACTGCCATGCTTCAGGATATTCCAGGAGAATCAATTAAATCAGTGCAAGTGGTAGCTCAACCAATACGCCCAGTGACTGATCCCCCATTACAACAAGATCTAATTGTAGCCGCATCCAATGATGCTCCAACCACGAACTTAATACCCGAACCAACTGAAAAAAATATTGAATTTACAACTGAAATAACAACACAAAATTCAATCATTCAAGAAACTGCTTTACCAACTACCCAACAAGTAATTACAGAAAAAAACACTGAGCGAAATACAGAACCCAGTTTGCCAATAGAAACAACTACTTTTATTGAAAAAATGGAAACAACACAAATGTCAAATGAAGAAGATGAGGAAGACGCTCCAGATAATAATTACATTATAAAAAATGATGCCGATGAATCGGCGGAAAATGATGATGAAACAGATTTATCTGATGATGATGATAATATAACGGAGGATGATAAAATAGTCACTACGGAAAGCGCAACGGAAGCTGTGACTACAAAAAATAAAGATCAAGAAAGTAAGGATGATATTTTTAATGATATTATTGATGGGGTTGTGAGCACTTTTGAAGGTGAAGATAGTGACGAAGCCACTAAAACTCCTGAAGCGGATGATGATAAGGATAGCGATGAAGAAGAAGATGATGATCTTTTAGATGATGAAGATGATGACGTTGACGAGGAGGAAGAAGAAGATGATGATGATGATGAATTTGGGGGAAGAAAAGCCAAACAACATAAATTACGTAAAAAGGGAATTAGACAAAGTAGGGATATGTGGTTAGACAGATTACACTGGTAGCTTAGCTAGAAAAGACTAATTTTTTGTATTTATTTATTTATTTATTTATTTAATTTTAATTAATTTATTTTAAAAAGTTAAGATGATTTATAAAAAATGTACATAAGTATTGTGTTGATAATTGTAGTTTTTTTAGTATCGTCTGAAATGCTCAATAAATAACTTATTTTATTAAGGCTTAGACATTTTTTTATTTATTAAAGCTAAGGGATTTTAGTGAATTACGAGAAATTGCCAAGAACTATAAAGAAAGCGAGTTCATTCATTATTTTTCCCCTCCACAAGATTTAACACATTGTTTGTAAGGAGTGGTGCAAGCAAACTTTTACCTGTGCTTTAGATTCATTTGTAAAGTTCGTAATAATCAGTAGAAAGTAACTAGCTGTTGAAGTTGTAGAGCTGTTGTCACTTATCAGTTCAGTTTCAGACGAACATGCAAGCCTGCAATATTCTTCCCGTCTTGATATTGTTGTTAGGACATTTCTTGCAATTATGTCTTAGTGCAGGTAAGTTTTAAAATAGGATTATATACATAGTGATTCAAATATTATATTATAATTAAATTAAATTAAGATTTGTAGTAATTAGATGATTTTTTGGTTAAATATATTTTTTTATTGCCAATGGTGCAATTATAATAAATTGACAACATTTTTGCCTACGATTTAAAAAAGAATAAGGTTTTGAATTGCCAATCTTTACTTTTTTTTAATTCTAATAAATCTGTATATTATAAAGCTCTCAAACGTAACTTTCCATTAAAGTAAATATCTTTCATTATCACTTGCACTTTCTTTTTACATATTCATATTCTCTGGAGGATAAAAGCAAAAGTTTCTGTTTTTTGTACTCATGCAGGAAAATTATTATTATATTTCGTTTAATTATATAAAAAAAAATGTATCAAAGTATAATTTATTTTTACAGCATTAAATATTTATTGCTTTCTTTTTAGTTTATCATACAAAAATTATTAAATTTTTATCAACCAAAAAACCTTAACAAAAATTGTGTGTATGCATTTGTCCACACTTTTTCATGGACAAACTTTTTTTAAGAAAAATTAGAGAGATCACCATATTTTCTTCATTCTTCAATTTCAAATACTTCTATTTTCGCACACCAAGAGACCCTCGCGTTATTATCATCATCATATCTTATTCAACACTTTTCAGTCCGTCTTTATATTAAGCGCCGTCTCTGGATCCCGATGTCCACGCTTCCTTTCATCTTTTTAGAGGTCTGCCGGGTAGTTGCTTCCCCTGTACTGGTTTTCCATTTGTTGTTGCCTTGATGAGCTCTTGAAGTGTGTATCGATTTATGTGATGATTCCATTCTTTGCGTGTCATGTTCTGATAAATCGTGTGATGGGAAATATTTCGCATAAGTCGCGGATGGTATCATTTCTTGTTTGATCTCTTCTAGTCTTTTTTGCAATACTTCGAGAACTAGCATATCTGCAGCATTCGTTATTGATGTTGTTTTTGTTGAATCTATCCTGCATTACGTAGCATATCTCAGAACTGGTCTTATGCAGGTTTTGTAAACCCTTACTTTTACTTTAGTACTCATATAGTTCATTCTTTACTTCCTGTATGAGATTGTTATGCGTCAAGAGATTGTCACCGAGGTATTTAAATTGGTATACCTGCACAACACTTTTGTTATGGACCAATAATTTGTTTTCCCGCATACTACGTAACAAACATGTGCGGGTTTGCTCTATTCAACACCTTTTTCTTGCCGCAAATAAAATTGGCCTCTGTGGTTGACCGGCCTTTCTGGAAGCCAAATTGCTCTCTCATGTTGTGTCGTCAGGTCAAGAATGGCGACAGTGCCCAGCTTTGCTATGTTATTTTTTAGGGTTATATCCCGGTGGTGTCGGATACATTTTGATTCCCTTTTTGCCAATATGATAAATATTGATGCTATGCAAATTTTAAATGAGGAAGACGAAGAAGGTGTTTTAATTAAAACTACAATAAATATACACAAAACTTGATCACAAAATAAAAAGTTTGTATAATTACAATTCTAAAATGAAAGTTAAAAAAAACTCTCATAGTTTTGATATATACAACGATATTTTTATTACCTATCCGGTGCGGAATTATTAGAAATGGCCTTGATGACCAACCAAAAATATTTTTTTTTATTCTAAATTAGTGTTATTTATCACATAAATATTATCATTATAACTGAAACCTATATTACTAGCAAGAGCTACATTAAAATTCAAACTTACACAATTTATCATACCCAACATCCGAAAGATAAAACGCGAGGAGGCATGATTGTCAAATATTGCATCAAGCATTGATTCAGAGTTGAAGGTGGTTTTAAATAAGGCTTCTGACTGATAACTCCACGAGGCAGAGAGCTATATGAAGCAATTGAAAATAAAAGTCTGTAAAAGCTCTCACTATTTCAGCTCACGTCTTTCAAAAAAAACAAAATTTAAAATATAATTGACTTTTTTATTGTCAATTGAACCTCTTTTCATATAAACATTTACCAATCCTGGTCTTCCCCAACACAAAATTCCAAAATATCAAAAAATACCGACCTTAAATAACCTAAACATCGACTGAGTCGTTTTTAGAGAAAACTTATGAACCCAGTTGGATGTAAATACTCCCTTAAGAAAGGAACAACATGTAGACAATGCTGTTAAATACCATCCAAAAGGGCCATGTGGGAAGCAACCCAATTGCCTCGAAATTTCCACAATTTCGACTACTGAAAGATAATCTAAAACTGCGAAAACGCTGTAAAAATTCCATTTTTAGCGATAAAATTAATAAGTTTAACGAATTAACAAACAAATTAGAAATCAGAACCATTGTCTCAGGTTATGGTGCCAGAAATTTCTTCATCATCCAGGGCTTCTTTATTTCTTAAGATGCGACTCTAAAATTTGAGTTTGCGTTATTTTACTCTAGAAATTGTTCCGCATTTTTTATTTACTTTCTGTAACACTTAATTGTTGGAAACACCGCCCAGAATGTACCCAAAATCCGTCATTAACACCACATTTCGAATGCCTTAAGTATTCCCATCGACGCCTCAGTTAATGTCCAGGATTTTACTCCATAAAGGAGAACCGGATATATGGTAAGTTATAGCTTTTGAAAAGATTTGACATTTTACTGAATAATGCTCTGGCCTTTTCAATGCGTTATTTTAGTTGTTTTACGTGGTTTTACTGATCGTTTTATATTTTGCCCAGGTAGGTATAATTGCCCTCTCTTTGCGTGTTGGTTTACCAGCAGCTGTCCAGGGAAAACTTTGATGATAACTATTTGTTTTTGTTATTAATACGTTCGCCGTTTATTAAGATTCCTCTATTAACGTCTTCCAAGGCGGATTTTATTATTTCTTTGGAGTAAACATTGAAGAGTATATGTCATAACACGCAGCTCCGGCTTACGTTGTGTTGCATTTGTCATTTATTGCCCAATCTTTATATTTGCACTTTTGTTAGAGTACATGTTATTGATAATTCTAAGATATCTGTCATCTAGGTCGATCTTCTTTAATATTGACATTAGTTTATCGTGATTTACTTTGCCAAATGCTTTGCTGCTATCAATGAAACATACATATACTATTTAGTTGACATTTCTACACCGTTGTAATAAAACCTGTGTTGCAAAAAGAGCGCTTCTCTTGTACCTAATGCATCTATGAATCCAAATTGAGTGTTAGGTATATTTGTTTCGCATTTGTTGTATATTATTTTTTGAATTATTTTCAAGAATGTCATTAGGATGTGGCTCATAAGGCCTATAAATCTATGGTTTTCGCATTAGTTTTTTGCGTTTTTTTTGTTCCGTTGTTATGAATTGATATTATTGAATATTAGTGAGCTATTTTATACCTTCATTGTTTATTAACTTTAAAAACTCTGCGTAAGCGTTGTCTGTGCCTGCTGTTTCACCATTCTTGGTATTTTTGACGGCATTTCTTATTTCACAATTTGTTATTGGTGGTTCACTGTTACATTATTTATTGTTGGTGTTAGATTTTTGTTATCTTTTGCCTGTGTAGTCCTACCATTTGTTAAAATTTTTTGTGTAAATTAAATGAGTAAAATATTAATTTTCCATATTCCCCAATTCCTGCTTCCATAATCAAAAAATACCGACTTTTTCAAGCGGCAAGGGTTTTGGTTTAGTATTTCGTTAAAGTAAAAATTTAGTAAAAAATACGATATGAATATTTAATTATTTTTATGTTATAAAATATTTTTAACAAATAAATGAGTATTAATTGATTTTTAAATGCAGGAAATGAAACCAATCCAGCAGTTATAATCCCAAATCAAGCAGTTGCAGCTATAGTAAGCAACTCAACAGTAACTAGTTCAACAAATCCAGTCACAACAACAAACCCACCAATTCAACCCCTTAGATTACCATGTTCCTGTGCTGAAGGACAATGCAGTTGTTGCACGGGAATGATCCTTGAAAGATTCAAGCAAAAGGCATGCATGAATTTAACATACGACCCAGATGAGTTTGCGATCACAGCTTCCATGAGTATGAATGAAAGAGTTCTCTACAAAAATACTTTCTCTGGTAAATTCTATATCCCTTTCTCTAGAATAATGCATTATACATGTGCAACTTTTTTTACGCAAACAAAAAATTCAAATTGAAAAACTCATACACCGCGCATTGAGGGAGATTAAATATAAATGGGAAATTAAATTTCTTTTAAATTTTAAATTCATGTTTCATCGTGTATGTGCATTTAGAGAACACAGTAGTAAATTAAATAGATATTTTATCTGAAACAAATCTAATATCCACGAGGCAACTAGACACAACGGGATTTGTTGCCAGACAAAACCGCCCTATCAATTGTATCACACTAAATTATATCCTTCATTCTCCATTGAAATACTCCTTTCATTTTATTTGCACATATACGAACTATATCAAACTATTACAACACATATTTAATTCAGATTTGTTAATAGATTTTTGTGTTTAGGTAAAAATCCTCCCCCGATGTGTATAAGAGTACCCCGCTTCAGATTTATAGAATTTTGCGTGGAGTTTTCAAACATTTACTTTGCAAGGAGAAATATTCATATGTGTGTTAATGCGGAAGCTTCATGGGAAGATTTTACTCTCGTGGAGTGGTCCTTTGATTGTATCAGATTGGGAGTAAGTGGAGTGGCAGTAATCGGACCAGAAGAAGGTGGAGGGTTACCTTTATCACCTCTCGATGAAGAAGATCAAATTGATGAAGATTATGATGACAGCGCACGAAATGTTCCTATTTACAACGGCACCAAAATACAGCAAAACAATAAATTCACTGTTAAGAAATTGACAACCGGTGAAGTTTTAATTTCGTTCATCGATTCGAATCACGCAGACAAATCCAATTAAAAAATAAAATCCAGTTATTGTTGTTTGGAGATTTTGCGTATACCCTTTAAATCATCACATCAATTTATAAAAAAAAATTTAGCAGGTTAAATTTTTTTTTGCGTTTTCGATGTTTTCATTATTGAAGTCATATATTATTCATAAAAAACAATATTTATTTTGGATTTGACAGCAACAAACAAGTTTCCTTATTGGGTTTGGGATTTATTTATTTTATTTACAACACGAATTTTTGCATATTTATTATAATATTAAGTGGTTATGTATTGAGCTGTAAGTAATCTCTGTGCAAGTTTTTAGCAAAGTGGGTTATTGCCCCACTTACAAGCAGAAATTAAGTGCACGAAGTTAAAATAAAAAATAAACATTTAAATTAAGAATTGTTATTTTAGAAAGCGTATGTATGGATGTGGGTAAATTGAGCTGGGTGGTGTATTTTTTTTTTCGGAATGTTTAATTAAGCTGGGCCTTAATTTCTGGACGAATGAAGAACAAACGAATAAATATTGACAAGACTGGTGTTGAATAAATAGGTAAATGCTGTAGAAAACGGTTGGTTTGTTGGCATGCCACGAGGTTGATTAACATGAGTATAAGAGCGTTGTATGCATGACGACATGACCCCGGTAAATAAATATTTTATGCCTTGCTTTATGAAATGTGTTACAAATCTTTGGTCGGATGTTTCAGGCCGCAGTCGTATGTTCAGTGTGCAAGTAATCGACACATTGATTTGCAATTATCAATCTGAACTACCAGCAGCAAACCCTTCCTACTATAATCAATCAGCTCTGAAACAAAACCATATTATATAAGTTTCACTTACCATAAACAAATGAGGGGTTTATATCTTTTATCGCTCATTTATATTCAGGCAACTTTAGCTAAAACGCTATACGGTAAGTTACACACATTATTTTTTTACGTCAATTAACTTAACACAGTGTGGCAATTTACACCATTAAATCAATTTTCTATGTTATACGAAAATTAATGCAATTTTGAAAATTTAAATTTTTCTGTAACACGTCAAAAAAACATCAAGCTGAAAGATTATAAAGTTTCATATATTTTTTAACCACGGCGCGATTATTATTTAAAATTTGATTTTAAAACGCACTTGTAAATAATTTTAAATCTCGATATTATTTTGATTATTATACTGGGTCCACCAAAAGTATTGCATCAAGCTATGTAGAATTAATACGCGTGCGATTTAAGAAATGATATTTCTAGGTTGCATATATTATCTACCAGTGCATATTTTGATGATATTTTTGATTTGATTTGTTAGTAACAATTGTTTTCGAGTGGTGGCGCTACATACATTTTTGTTAATGACAACATGGGTCGTCTTTCGTATTATTAAATAGACAATTTTTTTGCGAATAGGGGAGTCTATTAAAAATATGAGGTCACATTACAAAATTTTTAAGAAATAAATCAAATAAATGAAAAAATAAATTTTCTGTTCATTCTACGTTCTAAATTACTACAAATAAGATAAACAAGATGAATTAGAGAAGATGTTCAAATTTTTCTCCAAGTACTTCCTGACAATAGTGAATTCGGGTAACAAAACAAAAATGCATTTTGCAACCATACACAAGGAATATGTGTCATTTCTTTACGTATTCTTGCTTCGAAGTTCTCTAATGTTACTGACTTATTTACGTACACAACGCTCTTGAAATGTCCCCAAAAGAAATAATCCAACGGTGTCAAGTGGAGGGAGCATGGGGTCCACTCAATATATCCTCTTCGCCCAATCCATCGTCTAGGAAAAGTTACATTTAAATACTCGCGCACTTCCTTACCACAATGTGCGGGTGCCATCTTGCTGAAACCAAAAATCTGGGTGGATGAGGTCATTATTATTTGGATGGGGTCGAATTTCATTTATTTATGAAATGATTTTTGTACGTAATATTCGGAGGTATTTTTCAGATGTTAGTGCTCCATATATAATAAAAGGGCTAAATATATTACCATCTAATATCCCAGGCACATTTATGAGGCTGAATTTCACTTTTTACGTGTGGATTTACTTGATGTGATCTGCAGTTGTGCCTATTCATAGAACTATTCAATTAAAACTGTCTTCATCTGACATCACAATGTTCTTCATAAAAATGTCATTTATTAGTTGAGACATTATTTTTAAAAATTCAACCCTGCGGTCAAAATCATCTTCAGATAATTTCTGAAATAAATGGGTTTTGTGCGGCTTAAACGTTTCCTTCTTTAATTATCTTCTCACTGACGTTTTAGAGATATCATGGTCTGGAGAGAGCTGACTGATTAAGTGGGCGTTGGGCAATATCCAGCAAAACATTAAGTGTCCTATCAACATTTGTTGCCGTCCTAGGTCCACCTGAAGGACTACGATTTTCCACACTTTTGGTTTCTTCAAACTTTTGAACGGTTGATGTCACTGTGGGCCGACACTTAGAGATACTATTTGGATGAGTGTTATTAAATAAATGACACGCTTCGGCGTGAGTTGTTTTATGGTCTGTCTAATTCTATTCTCAAACTTGATGAGTTAACGTTATTAAGCTTGACATAAGCTTGATTTTGAATAAATACAATATTTATTTTTTCATTTATTTAATTTATTTCTTAAAAAGTTTGTGATGTGACCCCACATTTTGGATAGACTCTCCTATTCACAAAAAAATTTAATTTTGATTGACGTTAATTTATTTTCATAGAAAACTATAAATTTAGAAAATTAAATAAAGGATTGTATCCTAGATTAATTTGATCATTTAAACAGATAATATTATTATTACTTTTTAATTTTTTAATTTCTAAAGCTTCTAATAAAGTTAATTTAAGTCCTTTTTTACATTCGTGTAAAATTTTAATATTATTTTTATCAATTTTGTGATTA
>JARJDX010072862.1:0-11886 GCA_030264735.1 Gymnusa sp. GC000175 | reverse complement strand
TGCAAACACTTGATTTACAATCTACTGCTACAGAAGATTTGCCATCATCATCAAAGACTGCAATAATTCGTTATGCTAACGAGATATTTACTCAATTATTATTGGACAAATACGATGAGTATTTGTTCAATATTTATGTGTTCATTTCTTTCGAGACTTTTGTAGGCACATGTTAAACAGGAGGCAGAAAACATACCTGCCTTAGTCCATTTATTGTTGCGAAATTTTCTGTTTCTGTTTTACCAATTTTTATTTCAGAAGTGTTCAGTTTATAGTATTTCTGAACAGCCTGAATGAATGTTGGTTGCATGTTTATCTTTTCTAACTCTTTTCATGTATGTGGTATCGGGACGTTATCGTTTGCCTTTTCTAGATCTATTAAGGCAATATGTGTGATTTCCCCTGGAGGGGTGTGTTCGCAAATGGCGTAGAGTGGAATGCCTCATATATATATAAGTGGTAGAAAGGAAACTAAATATTTCCCGCGGACCAAACACACCCAATGTGCTGACCGCTCGAACATATTCTAGGGATGAATAGTACAGACCTGGCAAAAGGCAGCAGTTTTGCCAACACTGTTTTTTGGCGGAAGAAGAATGACGTCAGTACGACTTTACACAGATATTTACAGACCGGTCGCATCGACCTAACCGGTTCGAATACTGTGGTGCAGAAAGCCATGGGAAACTACTGTACAATAATTCCCACGAAAATATAAATGGAATTTCGACCTTAAACTTCGTATGGCGGCAGAGTAACCATCGGCGCTATCCCACGTCTAGCGTATGCCACTGGACAGGTGGAGGCATACTGCTGGACCCCCGTATGAAATAAGTGACCAGCAAAAGCACTCGAATTTGTACTTGAAGCGTGCGTGGGCTCTTGCAAGCTGGATCACTAAAAATATTACAGAACGAACTTAAACGCTGCAATATAAAGATTGCCAGAATATCTGAGACACATTGGCGAGATATCGGCCACTTTAGGACCTCAGATTACCAAGTATATTTTTCCGGATCGAAGAATGAAAGAAGATCGGGGGTGGTACTAATGGTCTGTAATTCTCTAAAAATAATACCATGATTGGTTAAAAAGTTTTAAATGAACGTATAATTACGGTTCGCATAAACGTGATTCAAGCGTATGCAGCTACGACTGTTGCCATAGATGAGTAGGTAGATGCTCTGCTAATTTGTTGGAAACCGTCATAAGCGAATTACCTTACTTTAATGCCAAAGTAGGCTGTACTGACATAGACGACCATATAAGAAATGTCGTGGGAAAGTATGGAATTGAAACTAGAAACGATAATGAGAGAGGTGCAAGATGGGAGGATTAAAAGTTATTCGAATCACATTGTTAAAATGGCTATGGAGGAAGTGGAAACGAATAATATAATAAAGAGAAAGAAAAATTTTCTCAACAAAAAAGATTTAATAATAAACACAGATAAAAAAATGTAAAGTTCAAGTGGAAGGAAGAAGGAATTAAATGTAATGTAGATGTAATTGATTACTTAGAATATACAATGGACAGACATTATAAACAGCGAAAAAAACTTTATAGAAAATAGTAAAAATGAAGTTCCAAGATAATTTTAAAGTAAGAATGGTGATATTTGACAGTATTGTCAAAAGTATATTATTATATGGTGCAGAAATATGGGGAAGGATTGAAACAGCAGCAATAAAAGAAGTTCAAAACAAATACATAAAAGGGGTACTAAAATTAGAGAGAAATACACCAAAATACATATTATAAGAGGAGTGTAAGAGAGAAAAAATAAAAAATTTGATAATAAGGACATCAATAAAGTACGAACAAAAGATATGTAATGGAGAAAAAAGATAGCAAAGAGAAAAACAGAAGACAACAAACCAAAAGTATGGGAGAAAGGATAAATAGAAGACTACGACCAGAGACGCTAAAATTATGAGATATCTGAATCACCCGCGCTTTGCTGATGACATTGTTCTTATCAATAGCAACATTCAAAAGTTATGATGGAACAACTTAATAAAGCTTCCAACAAAATTGGTTTAAGAATAAACCTCAGCAAGACAAAGGTGATAAGCGACAGCAAGGAGAGCAGATTTGTTGTATTTAATACAACATTGGAAAACTTTGATGAATCAGAAATCAAACGCATAATAAACTAAATATAGGCAGTGTTTGGTAAATTAAATCATATACTGAAATACTCTGACTTCTCCATAAACCTTAAACGCAATGTCTACGGTTCATGTGTACTCCCAGTGGCGACCTACAGACTAGAGACCATGGCAATAACAAAGAACCTTGCAAAAAAACTAAAAGTAACACAGATAGCCATGAAAAGGGCTATGTTGGTCATCGGAATAAGGTTATAAATAGGGAAATTTGTAGGTAGACGAGAACAGATGCGATGAAGATGATCTTCTTCTTCTTCTTTCTCAGCCATTAAATATCCACTCCTGGACGTAGGCCTTTCCTAAACTCTTCCATACACTTTTGTCCTGCGCTGTCTGCATCCAGCGCTGTCCAGCCACTCTCCTAATGTCATGTAGCCATCGCTTCAGTGGTCTTCATAGCCCTCTTTTGGTTTCTTTTGGGCGCCAAGATAATATTTTTATTGGCCACTTTTCTACGTACTACCTAGCAACATGACCTACACATTGCCATTTCCGTGTGGCTATGCGTTCAATGATATCGGTCACTTTAGTTCTTTTTCTTATTATTTCGTTTCGTATCAATTGACGTAAAGTGACTTTTAACATTGCTCTTTGGGTAGTTCTGAGCTTATTCGTACTTTTCTTTGTGAGGGTCATTGTCTCCAGGGCGTAGGTAGCAACCGGTCAAAAACTTTTCTCTTTAAATTAATAGGAATATTCCGACCTTTTACAATGTGCCTTAGATTACCGAAAGATGACCATGCTAGACCAATTCTTCTGTTTATATCAGCGGTTTGATTTTTTTGCCAAGTTTAATATTATAGCCTAGGTAAACATAATTATCTACATGCTCTATGGTTTGTTGTCAATTACTATTTCAATATCACTTTAGGTCATTATTTTTTTTAAGATTCATGAACAGTCTCACCGCCCGAGATACATTATTAAGCTGTTCTAGCATTTCTTTCCGCTCGATAACATCGCTGGAAATAAGTACTTTATTATCGGCATACGTTAGATGATTGAGATAAGTGTCATCAATCCCAATTCCCCTATTGTTTCATGTTAACTTTTTGTAAACTTTTTCTAGAGCTAGCGTAAATAATTTTGGAGATATGGGCCTCGTCTGAGTCCTCGTTCAATTGGGATCTGATTTGTTGTTAGGTCTTCGTTTACATTCACGCGGAGTATAGCATTATCGTATATATGTTCTAGAATTTTTGAGTATCTAGATTCAATTCTTACTTGGTACATTGCTCTTAGAAATGACCATGTTTCTATAGAGTCAAACTCTTTATGGTAATCAGTGAATGCTAGATGGAGGGGAACCTTGAATTCAGTAGTTTTTTTTTTATTACTAAACGTAGGGTCTGCAAATGATCTGTTGTACTATAACCTTTACGTTCTACTGGTTGGTGTGCATCTAATTTGTTAATTAAACAGTTGTTTATTATTCTGGTAAAGAGTTTATACAGTAGGGATAATGGACTGATAGGTCGGTAATTCTCTATATTTGAGACATCACACTTTTTATAAAGTATAATTACTTTTGCATTGTACCACTGTTCTGGTGTCATTCTTTCAATTATGCACTTATTTAGCAGTATTAAAAGTGCTTCTTCTAATTTTAAGAATTTTAAGCATTTCTGATGTTATTCTTTCCTCTCCCAGGAATTTTCTGTTCTCTATTTGCTTTAATGCTGCTCTTTATTCTGTTGTTATAATATCTGGGATATCTTCTGAGCCGACATTGCAGACATTGACTCTTCCATATGCTCCGGGGTCAGCGTGATTTGATGGATAACGCTTTCTATAGAAGTATAGTAGTTGTTTTTTAATTAATCTATTTAAAGCTTTATAGTTTGCTGATGGTCCATCAAGTTTCTTCTTTTTTCTAAAAGCTTAAGTGTGTCAGGGGTGATATTCTTATTATTCTGGCTTTTAGTGTTTATATTTTCTGTGTGAGTTGGTTCATGTCCAGGTTTTTGAAAACGTTTGTGGGCTGTAGTCTCTTCTTGTGTTTATTTTGATATTTTTCTTCTTTAAGTTTTAGTTCCTTGCCTGTAGGAAATCTATGATTTCGTATAAGCTTGTTTATTTCAACCCTAGTTCTTATTGAAATTGTTGCCCTGACTAGCCTATGGTCGCTACCCGTGTCAAATCGGTTTAGTACATTGACAATTTTTCAATATTTGTTAATTATTAGCAAAGATATAGTCTTTTTTATTTTTCACTCCTGATCTTGCGCTCTTTAATATCCATTTTCGGTATGGAGTTTTCCCAAAAAATGTTTTTAGGTAGTACATGTTTTCACTTCGTAGGAAGTTTAGCGGCATTTTACCTCTATCGTTTCTGTCACCAAGACCAAATGTTCCAATATAGTCGTCGGTATCTTCAGTGACCTTTTGTCCAATTTTCGCATTGAAGACTCCTGTTATTATAATATACTGTGCTGTTTCTTTTTGTTAGGCGTTAGTTATGTCCTCATATAGTTTCTCAGATTGTTCGTCTTCGGATGTACTAGTGGGGGCGTATGCGTGTATAATCTGGAGCCTATATATTTTGTTTAGCTGAAGCATTATGGATATCACTCTGTCAGATATTGATTGGTATTTGATGACTAAGTATTTGATGTTTTTATGCACAAGGATAGCGACGCCTTCATTGTGGTAGTCAGTCTCTGAGTTATTTTGATATAGGATATAGGATATGATATTGTTGTGATCTTTTGCCCCTGTCGTCTAACTTCAGAAAGCCCTATGATTTTCCACTTCATATGTTTTAATTCTTGTTCTAACTCTTCCAAGTGTTCTTCAGTTCTCATCGTTCTGAGGTTGTAGGTTGAGATAAAAATTCTTTTTGTTGTGTTTGTTTTGTTTTAATACGCTTTGAATTTGTGCCTCCCCCAAAATCCATGAGGCTGACTGACGTGTCAGTATGAGATTGCGAGTTGGTAACTCTACTCACCTGGGGTAAAGTGTATTTGAAATTCGACATATAAGCATAGGTTTGTTTGGAGGTTTTTGGCCATTTAACCATGAAGAGGATGGCGGAGCTTCAATGGCAATACCGCAACAAGACATAAGTAGATGGACATCTAGAGCAACCAATTGGTGCCCCAGACAAAAAGAGAATCGTCGGAAGACCGCAAAGGCGATGGCGTCATGACATCGAAGAACAGGCAGCCTACATATCGCAAGAGATGACGCAAGACAGGAAAGCATGAAAATATATAGGAGAGGCCTACATCCAAAAGTGAATAGAGAATGGCTGATGAAGAAGAAGAAGTTTATAATAGTTTAAAGAGATGTTTTTAATAATTATTCCAAATAAACCTTTATCTATATATCTATTACAAAGTTATGTCGGCCTTCAAGGGGTCAGTCCTATATTCAATTTGTCGATGTCGAAATAAACTAAAGGGCTCATAGATTAATAATTTGCTAATATTTCATACTTAAAAATATATTTTCTATAAACATCGTACAATATACTCCTTTGTTTTGGGGACTATATCATAAAGAGTTCTTTTTTATAAGTACGAGCCATAAAGTGAATCTTTATCGGACTAGGCCGCTTAGTTTATTTGTGTGGCCGCTAGATGCTGGCGCCATCTATATGTAATTTAGAAAATCTTTATGATTATATGAAAACAACATTTATATTTGTATTAATTGTTTATTAACTACAAATTATCCAATGTGTACAAATAAATAAATTTAATTTTGTAAAAATTACTTTTGGTCGTCCAAAAATATATTTTGCCAAAAACTGCATCCTCATTTATTTAAAGGCCGAGGCGCTGCCTCTCAGATGCTACCAGAAATAATCTAGTTTTTGACGATGCTACACAAATAAATATTTTACGATAATAAAAAATGCAAGAAATAAATCATCCCGAATTCTTCATATCAAACTTTCTGTAATAAAAATACATTTAATAATTATTTTTTACTTTACTATTTAATAATGGAAGTTATTTGTTTAGATTTTTCATCTAAAACATCAATATATTTAATAATATTATTTAAAATTTCTTGGGCATCTTTTGAATCAGGCACGTGTGTTTTATCAGCAATTAAACTCATTTGGAAACGATTATTGTAGGTAAAAATCGTCAAACCAATCCCTATAAATAAAAATGATTTTAATTTTAAGATAATATGAAATATATTTAAATTAGTTACCGTTATCCTTTTTGTTTGGTATCCAATAATTAATCTGACGAATAAGTCCACCATGAAAAAGTTGTACTTCCGCAAATCCAGGAAGATTACTAATTGCCAATGTGGAATTAAAAAAATTATAAATTATTCGTAACATTGGCACTGGAACCATATTTGTGAAAAATTTCATAAAAAGCATTGAAAACTGTAATTGGTAATTTTTGTAATTGGAATAAAATTTTAATTAAAATCTTACGTATACGTCCGACGATTCATTTATTTCTTCAAATTCTTCTTTTATTTCAAACATTTTTTCGATGATTGTGTCGTCAATTTTTTTACTTTTACTCATTTTGAGTTTTAAATAAATCACTAGGAAAGTGTTTTTTAACAATAAAGTTTTAATTTTGTCGTTTTTGAACTGAGCCAACTCATTCAATTTGGGCACTTTGGGTAAAATAACAAGAGCTGATGTGATATAATCAGGAATATCATTGGGGCAATTCTAAAATAAAATTTGTTATAAAATTAGGCGATATTTGTGTTGTTTGTGTACTTTTTGAAAATATTCGTTAAAACTTGCTGAAACAGCGGCAAAAATAACGTTGTTAAAGCTGATTCCCTTGAATCGATTTTTAATATTTTTCACCTTCTGAACGTAAACATCCTCTTGATCACTATACCAGACAAGATTTTTATTTCCTGATAATTTTTTTCCAAACAGAATATTTTTTGATTGTTTCAAAATTATCAATAAATATAATTTTATATTAAAAATTTTATCGGCAATTTTAAAAACCTCATTTATTATATCACGTATATTAATTTCCTTTTTTGTTTTCTTAACATTTTTAATTCCTGCAATGCTGGAATAAGTCTCCTTTAAAACTTGTGCCGGATTTTTAATAAAGTGTAAGATCGAGGCATTAATTAAAGACATTCCATCCCCTAAACAATGGTGCATTTTAATTATAAAAGGATATTGTTCATCGCTATTATCAGTAAATTTAAGTGGTTTCCTTCCAACTAATATCTCCATCATTTTATCACCATCGCTACCTAGAGGTGTATTGCTATATTCACTTAACAAGCGTCTCACATCTTCGACATCGTTATAAGTATCCATTTCTTTTACAATGTCCTTATAAGCATCTTTATCTTTCAGGAAATAATAATAACCCATTGAATATTTTCTACGAGTGCAAACTTTTGGAGATGCTTTGATTATATCAGGGTTTTTCATTTGTTTGCGAAATGCTTCAACGATATCACCATTTTTTTTACTATCATAATCGAAAATTGTTAAAACGATGTTATTTCCTTTTGAATTATCCTCCATAGCCCAGACCACATCATTACCATCCATCATGGAGTACAAATCTTCCCCATGTTTTAATTTTAAAATAACGTACACAAACAATTTATACGTTACCGTAATGATGATAAATATTGTTGTAACAATTAGTGATAAAATCACCAAAGGAGTTTTAATTATGTATAAAAATATATTAAAATTGTCTTTGACTTCTTTGCTAAAATGGAAATTATAAACTTTTTTTTAATTTTAAAGTTAACACTTACGTTTTAACCGGGGACATTTTATATAATTCAATTTCTTTTCACAATGACACCTTTCACTGACAAAATCTCAGCATAAAATGTTTCAAGTGGCTTAGACAAATTTAAAGTAAAAGTAGAGGTTATAGAACAAAATTTAGTATCTATTAATTAATGTAACCTTGAAGTGATTACATTATTTATAAATAATTCTTTATATTTCGGACTTTACAAATGTGCTGATGATAAAATATTTTTTTTAAACATTTTATATTATACCTTTATATTAATCAGAAGTCGATATAGAAAAAGTTGTGTTAATTAGGTTATATTTATATATAATTCAGCCAGTGAGTATATTCTTTAAAAACTTATATACTCACTGGTTCATTTTGCAACTCTTTCTCATTTATTTTTTTATATTTTTTCATATTTTTCGTTAAAAGGTCATCACTAAGTGATAAACAAAAGTAATTTTTGGTAATGCTTTTACATAATATATTTTTTATATAATATCTCTTATAGTAAGCTGACAATATGTCTTACTCACCATTTTGTATTCAAATAAAACAATTTTTAAGTATATCTACACGATTTATTTCTATAAACAAAAACTGACCCATATATTAATTTATCATTTATTAATGAATAACATTATTATATAACTGCTTAAGTGAAACTAAAATTTTAAATTACATATTTTGCTTACAGTTACGTCAATTCTTAAATAATAAATAATCACAGCCCTTAATCAGCCATAGATTATCCTATATAAAATATAAATCGCCGGAATATCGGAGACACATTGGCGGGATAGCGGCCGCTTTTCTTACTCAGATTACCAGGTATATTTTTCCGATCAAAGAATGAAAGCAGAGCAGGGGTGGCACTAATAATCTGTAATTCTCTAAAAAACACCATAATGAGTTAAAAGTTGTAAATGAACGCATAATTACCCTTCGCATCAGCGCTGCTTCACACTTACTAAATGTGATCCAAGTGTATGCACCATAGACTAGACTGCTGCCATAGATGAGGAGGTAGAGGCTCTGTATAATTCATTAAAAACCGTCATAAGCGAGATACCCAATTGTAAAATTGTCATAATTCTGAGCGACTTCAATGCCAAAGTAGGCCATACTGACAAAGACGACCGTATAAGAAATGCCGTGGAAAGAGGGGAGGCAACAAGATACCAACTGTTAATAATAAGGCAACCTTTGCGACCACATTGGACCAAAATATCATAGCAAAAACATATACATAGACCCTAATAATATGTGGAAAGATGCAAGAAAAGAAATCAAATATACACTGCAGAACACTCAGCCAAGAACCAAAAACTAATCTAAGACAACATAAGATGTCCAACGGCATCTATACATTATTTGAGTCAAGAAGAAGCCCAGTTAAATAAGTACGCTTAACTTTCCAGATTTACACAATCAATATGCAGACGCGACAAAGACGACCATCCTAATGCAACTAAATACAACAAAACGCAAATTCTGTCCAGTCCAAAGATGTATTTGCGAAAATAAAAATAGTCACTCGTAAATTTAAACCTCATACGTGTGCTATCTGCGATTATGATAATAACCATACTTAAAATATCGAGGAGGATATTTAAATCTGGAGAAGTTACTGTGAGAAACTATACTACAAAAAACATAACGAAATCCAAGCTTACACTTCTTGTAGTAGGATGCACGGTTATTGGTCGTATTGTGTGGTATACGACCAATAACCGTGCATCCTACTACAAGAAGTGTAAGCAGCGATCAAAAAGCTATTCAACAATAAATCGCCAGTCATTAATCGCATCACTGAAGATGTGCTTAAGTTAATAGAAATAGGGGGATTGAGATTCCCTGCCCACAGGACAAATGTATCTATACAAAAAAAACAAAACAGCGGTTGTCAAGCCTTGTATATGGAAGAATAATGAAATTCTTTGAACATATTGCCAGATCGAATAATATGAAAAAACTCATTATCCAAGGCAAGCCAAATGGAAAGCGAAAAAAAGGAAGATCCCCTTGCCGCTGGCCGCTTGACGCAGTTTGCTTGCTTAGGGGGGTAATTTTTGGACAAGAAAAATAATTATTGAATTAACTGATGATAAACCTATAATTAAGTAATAAAACAATTAATAATAATTTATGAACAATTTATTATAGCAATAACCTTAACAATAAATGATATAATATTTGTGTACATACGTTATTAAACAACTGTTATTAATTGTGCAAAATATTCTCTCACTCGGAAACGATAAAAAAATAACTAAAATTGTAGGGTGGCATTTCACGTAATTTTCAATATATTCGAGACACACTTGATGTAAAATATTTAAACCCTGAGAAAAATATATAGTCCCGCAATAAAAAATCCAAATTCCAAAACATTATAAAATATATTTACTTGGATTCATAAAACCCTTTAAAATATTGTCTGCAGATGGGATTCTTAGAAATTTTATAGTGGCATTTTAAATAAAAGAATTGAATAGGGAACTATTCTTGCTTCATATATCGTGTTATTTTAAAAATAAGTAGATAATATTTTTTTGTATTTTATTCGATTAACTTATTTGTAATTTTTTAAAAGATGACCAGAAGTTCTTAGGGGGGTAATTACCCCAATTCCCCCCCCCTGGATCCGCGCTTGCGTTAAAAAAAAATGGACACTAATCTGGAAACTGCTGTCCAAAAAACTTCAAATATAACCGGATGACGTCATTTTATCAGATAGATAATTAACGCTCTGAAAGACAGGTAAGCAGCCATCATGTCACCACACGTTTGTCAAGATTTTGGATTGCAAAGAAGTGTGTCTCTATTATTCTGAGTTTCCTTTTTCCAGTGCTACTTTAGGTTATCCACTGTCGATCTTCCCGCTTTGAACTTTAACTTTTTCTTCTAGTTATTTTTCTGCTATACTGCTTCTATTAGATTTTTGTGTATCTTAGCGCATATCCTTACTACTGTGTCGGAATAACAGCAATGCCACGATATATTTTTTGGGTCGTCCTTTTGACCTTTTTTGTGTTCTTAATGGGAGGTTCTCAAATCATTTGGTGTTCATTCTACATTGAAACATCTTTCATATAAGATTTTGTAGTTTTTAATAGTCTTTTATTTTAAAAGTTTCTCCGTAAAGATGCGGTGAAAAACCATATGGAAGAAGGCGAAAGAGGGCGGGCGAAATGGTTCTCCAAAAAAGGGGCTAGGCGTGAAGCCAACAACCTCACCCTAGAGAGAATAACTACGTTACAAAAAAAAACAAAAAAACATAAGAGGACCAAAACCACTAAGATAACTAGGCATGAAAAATAATAGAGATTTAAACATATACACATAGAATGTGAGATCACTATATAGACCTGGAGCACTACACATCCCGCTGGAAGTGCTTGATGGATTTAGTGAAAATTTAATGGTAATTCAGGAATTGAGATGGATTGGAACCAGAGATTCAAACCGTTATTTTATTACTCCGGTTTACGGTTACGTCCCCTGAATAATATTTCGTTCCGGTTCAGTTCCGGTTTTTTACTTTAATTATTGTTCCGGTTACGGTTCTGGTTTTACTCCAAAGTGTAACCGGTTCAAAGTGTAACCGGTTTCTAAAACTGCATCATTTAGATTTGTTTGTTTTTCTGATAAAATCAGTTTTAATGCAGAGAAATTGCCAGTACAATTTTGGCTAAATCTGCCAATTCTGGAGTAGAGCACCCAATAAATGATATTTAAAATGTTTTTTTATTGAAAGATAGCTAAATGGGGTAATAATCACATAGTAGCTATTTATTATAGTAACAAAATAAAAAAAAATCATTTAAATTTTATTATAGGTTTATTATCGGCATATTTCATAGTGGGGGTTCGCCAGACGTGGTAACCAGACAACTCACCCAGTGAGACAGTTGAACCGCTGCACTATTGAACCAGCCGACAACTGAACCATGCGACAGTTGAACCACGGACAATTGAACCATTGCACAATTGAAC
>JARJDX010072857.1:0-14709 GCA_030264735.1 Gymnusa sp. GC000175 | reverse complement strand
GTTTGTAATATAACTCATAACACCGATTTGTGTGCTACTATGGGATCAAACATTGATTCGAAATCTAAATCGCTCCCTAATATTGAATCAAACTCCAAATCATTTCCTAAATTAGCTCCGAGCGTCGAATCGAAACTAACTAAGACCGCATCGGATCCCTCATTCCTATCAGAATTTTACAATAATTCCCGATTACATCTAATCGCCACTTTGGGCGCGGAATTTAAGCAACTAGTGAACGATCTCCGGGAAAAAAGCGCAAATCACACGTTTTACGGATTGCAGAAGCTTGAAATTTCATCCGAAAATCGTGAAATATCATACGAAAATCGCGAAAATTCCGTTATAATGCACATCGATATGGATTGCTTCTTCGTATCGGTTGGTTTACGCTCGCGTCCTGATCTCGTGGGTAAACCTGTGGCTGTAACGCATTCTAAAGGAGGACCAGCGCGTTCGACCGTCGATCGCCAGGCCGAAATCAATATGTACTTGGAACGTTTACCTGAAGGAGCCTCTTCCAGACTTGATAACATCGACAATAACAGCAGTATGTCGGAGATTGCGAGCTGCAGTTACGAAGCTAGACGTCGAGGTGTTAAAAATGGAATGTTTGTGGGAACCGCGTTGAAGTTATGTCCGGAATTAAAAGCTATTCCGTACGATTTCCAGGTAAATTGTTGGATTTAAATTTGTTTTTGATATAAACTGACATTCTCAGAGATCGGATTAGTTGGGAAATGAGGTAGATACAAGAAAAAGGTGGCGCAAAAGTCATCATTCTATAGCGGATCATTTTATTGTGACTGCATGGATTCCGCCCTCCTTGGGCCTCCAAATCAACAGATTCGTTGCTTTTAAATTTTAGATAGTCAAAATCGATATGTCACTTGACGTTTTTATTAACCTCTAAAACGATCGTATGGTTGAGTCCCTCAAGGTGGGCGTGTCTGAACTTTTTGACCACGTGATTTGCCTTTGGTTGCCATTAATTTTGCAAATGTAGTCTCATGTCATCGCGATTTTGATATTTGTGAAGCAAGCAGTAGCAGAATAAGTACAAACCATGAATCGTTACAGTACTCAAGTCGCGAAATAATTTTGTCAATGTTTTTGACAAGTTATCGGTCGGTGGTTTTGGCCCCAAGTGAATTATGTCTCCGTTCGTGTGACACCAACTGGACAAATCCAGCGGCGTTTAGCCGCTCGCCTCGTGGAGACTCAACACGCAACAGTAGCAGACGTCGCGGCGTTTTCGGTAATAGGCAACGAATTTTGGTGAAAGACTTAAAGATATATTCTTATAAAGTGCAAACCGTGCATTAGTTATTGCCTGCAGACTGAGAATCGCGTAGAAATTATAGTCAAGCCCTTCTAAACCTGGCCGCGATGAGAATGATTTTTTCATTTAAAATCATCGGAATCGCGAGTAATTAAATTATTCACAATTGGTAACCTGTTGTTATATATACAGAAAAAAATTGATAACTGTTGGATGTATTAAAACATATAAAATTCAAGTGGTAACCTTAATCTATAAAAAAATTGAATTTTTCTTTTTAAAGAAGTTGGCAACCCCAATGGTAATAGGTTACCCCATTTTAAAAACAAAATTAAAATTTTAAATACAATGAGATGGGAACCCTAATCCTAGCAAAAAAATTAAGTTGGCAACCCTAATGTGATTTTTTACAAAAAAGTTGGTAACCCTATTTTATATAGGGTTAACGTTTACATAAATATAACCAATATATAGACGCAACAATCGAATAAAGACTGTTGCGCCATCTTGTATTATAAAAAAAATATTTTGATGATGATGATCGAAACATTTTTAAAAACGGATTTCAGAATGTGATTTAGAGTTAATTTTTGCGTAAAATAAGGTAAAAAATTAGATTTTTCACCGCGCGTTTTAGGCCCTAATGGCCGAGGTACTAAAAGCGTACCTGCCAAAATAGCAAGAACTTAACAAACAGAAAAGATCATAAATTAAGCTTAATCTTTTATTAAATAATTTAAACCATAAAGAAAAAAATTTTAGTTTAAGTAACACGAAAAATCAATAAAAAATTTAAATTCCCAACTACGTTCCAATAAATATTTTTCTTACATTTAATATCCGAACTTATTACATGGAAAATATCATTTACAGTTTCATAGTGCACATGCCAGCTGAGAAATTGACTCTAAATTAGATTCTAAACACCACTACGAGGGCTTTGAACAAAAATCATTTCTTAATCTATTGCAGGAGCATGTGCAGCGAATTTCAATTTAGAAGACTAGTTATGAGCTCGAATGGAGATGCGCATACTAACTTTTTACGAAACAGCATCAGGCAGTTAAATTTGTAATTGATGAGAGCTTTCATTGCACGTTTTATAATTATTGCATCAAATATTATCGTAAAATATTTAATAAACATTATGGAAATGACTATTGATTGGTGTGGTGATATCAAAAACAAAAATTTTTATTACCGTGTGTGAAAATTTTTGTATTTTCGTGAAAATTTTTATTAAAATTTGTTAATAATTATCCTTCTGGATGTAGTATTTTGGTTACAACAGTGGTAAAAACTGTGTTAGTTAATTTTTTTTCAAAACATATTTGAGATATGTGGTTTAAAGTTTATGAATTATGCCATTTATTTTACACATATTTAAGTTATTACTCAAGAACACATAAATCATGCCAATAAATTACGTAAATGCGATTATTAATAAATTATCTGTCAAAAATGAAGCATTTTCCTACAAATTTCAACGCTTTTTCATTTGTAAACCACTCATAAAGTATTTAAATTTAAAACATTTTGATCTATTTTTTATAAAAATAAGTTTTTAACCAAAAATTTGTTTTTTTAATTGTAATCAAAAAAAATTTTGCAATTAAAGTACGTTAGTAAAGAATATTTGTTTGAGCCTAAAGTTCACCTTTGGTATAACAACCCATAAACTTAAAAATACGTTTCGTTTGATCTTTGTTAACCTAATTTACCTGGACGTGGCTTTTCCCTATTGACTTTTTTCTTTCAGATTTATTTCAATTCGATGGATATTTTTGTCTCGGGCATTTTATTTATCTTTATTTTGACCTAATTCCTAGCAGGATGGACAAAAGAAGAAATAAATCTTTTAAAATCCTTTAGTTTCAAAGCTTGTTGGATTGGATGAGGAGACGCAAAAAAGATTTAATCACTTTTCTGCATGGCAAAGCAATGCATTTCAATTTGTTTGACGATTTTTTTTGACTTGTAAATACATTTAAAAGGTCTAATTGAATGTAAAATATATTTATAAAGATTTTTAGCAAATTACACAAATAAATTTTTCATCTTTAAACGTTTTTTTACGTGGATATTTAAATTAAAAAATAAACGTAAAATAAAGTTTATAAATGAATTTAGAAAATTTCAGCGCAAGATCTAACAAAAAACAAAAAAACTGTACTAAGTTAGCATCAATTATGAAACGTTAAACGTTTTCCACGTGTAAATTGCAGAAAAACTTAAACTGTAAAATAATTTTTTGAAAATTAAGGCAAAAATTAATGAAAATTTTTAAGAAAAGATATTATATAACAAAATAATACTAATAAACTGTAATAATTTTCTTATTTTGCAAATTAAATTTTAATTTTAAACGTTCTTCTCGTAACGATCTATAAAAATAAAAATTTTATACGTTTTTATACGATTTACAAATTACCACGAGATGTAGTAATAAACACTTTCACATGAGTCTCCGCTTTGAATGAACGCACATTATACAATCTTTCACTCATTATCTCATCAATAACAAAAACGCATTCTGTCCTTAAGAAATATACAGGTGGGAAAAGGTAGGGCAGTCGACTTGCAGCCGATTTAATTATTGGTACCCACACTACCTAATTTGATAAATTTTTGTGGTATATAAAAGAGTGGTGCAATAGCCACATTTTAGTATTATGTAACTTTCGCGTTCACTTCTTCATACAAACACACGTGAAACAAAATTGTTATGCAGTAACGTGCACAGAATACTTCACACTGTCAACATCATGTTTCTCGTCAAAACTTGTGAGTTAAAATTATTGTGTGCTTTATAAAATTAAATGTAAATAAATGCTGCTTTTTGGTAGTTGAATTTGACTTCATTAAAATTTTAATTACTAGGACAAAAACTAAAAAAAATTCGTGGATGCAGAAATTTATTTCTTGATTTAAATTTTTGTTTTAAATGAAATATATAAATAAAATTTTAGTGTGTCGAAATTAATTTAGGACATATTGCAAGGTGTACGTAGGTAGGAAGAAGGAGATATTATACAAAACACTCGTAGAAACTCGAATCACGTATCTAGCATCTGTTGTAAAGGTTTTACGAGGAATTTTAAAGGTTTTATATATAGCATACATTTATTATATATTTCTAAAAAGGGAATAGAAATTGTGCACATAAAAGCAATAATAAAATTATTTTTGTAATTTCCTCTTTGAAATGCTTAATCGTGTTTAGGGCGTCTGTAAAAAAATTATTCACGAGGTGCTTATAAATGGATCGAGCTTAATGCATAAAGAACGGGAATAAAATTTTTATTCAATAAAATTTTACTTAAAAAGTTATAAGCGTACATAAGTCCGGAATGATGCTGCTGAAATTCTTCAAGAGTAAATTAAAAAAAATGAACTTTTGATTAATTTTGGCTTTGATGAGGCGTAACTCGCTTATCATTAAAAAAAATTTAAATTTCTTCAAAGAGTTGTATAGAGAATTAAATCATCTTTAAAATGATCTAAAATAGCATGTTAATGAAATGCTAGTTGAAGTGGCTTAAGAACCTTTCGAAAATTTTAACTTTTGGCTAATTTTAACTTTGATGAAACGTAACTCGCTCATTATTTAGAAAATTTTAAACTTCTTTAAAGAGTTGTATAGAAAATTTAATCAGCTTCAAAATTATCTGAAGCAGCATTTTTTTAGAACGTTAATAACCCCAAAATGCTAGTTGAAGTGGCTTAAAAACATTTCGAAAATTTCAACTTTTGGCTTATTTTAACTTTGATGAAACGTAACTCGCTAATCATTCAAATACTTAAAATTTCTCTAAAGAGTTGTATAGAGAATTTAATCAGCTTTAAAATGATCTAAAAAACATTTTTTAGAACGTTAATAACCCCAAAATGTTCGTTGAAGTGTCTTAAGATATTTTCGAAAATTTCAACTTTTAGCTAATTTAAACTTTGATGAAACGTAACTTGCTCATTATTTAGAAAATTTTAAATTTTTTTAAATAGTTTTAAAGAAAATTTAATCAGCTTTAAAATGAGCTAAAACAACATTTTTTTAGAACGTTAATAACCCCAAAATGCTAGTTGAAGTCTCTTAAGATCATTTCGAAAATTTCAACTTTTAGCCAATTTTTACTTTGATGAAACCTAACTCGCTCATTATTTAAAAAAAATTTTAATTTTTGTAAATAGTTTTAAAGAAAATTTAATCAGCTTTAAAATGAGCTAAAACAACATTTTTTTGGAACGTTAATAACCCCAAAATGCTAGTTGAAGTGTCATAAGATATTTTCGAAAATTTCAACTTTTAGCTAATTTTTACTTTGATGAAACGTAACTCGCTCATCATTTAAAAAAATTTAAATTTCTTTGTAACCATTTATAGAGAATTTAATCAGCTTTAAAATAATCTAATACAGCATTTTTTAGAACGTTAATAACCCCAAAATGCTAGTTGAAGTGTCTTAAGAACATTTCGAAAATTTCAACTTTTAGTTAATTTTAACTTTGATTAAACGTAACTCGCTCATCATTTAGAAAATTTAAATTTGTTTAAAGACTTATATAGAGAATTTAATCAGCTTTAAAATGATCTATAACAACATTTTTTTAGAACGTTAATAACCCCAAAATGCTAGTTGAAGTGTCTTAAGAACATTTCGAAAACTTCAACTTTTAGCTAATTTTAATTTTTTTAAGTCGTGTAACGTAATTATAAACGAAGCAATTAGACATTTTATTATGGAATTATGTTGTGTTTTTATTATTTTCGTAAAAAAATAACAAATTAGGTAATTTTTTGTAAAGCGGAGTAAATAAATTATTTATTTCGTTTGAAATTGGATTGTGGATGGGAAATGTAATGTGCAAATGAAAAAATTGAATTTTCCTCGTGCACATAAAATCTGGATTTGCATTTATTACACTATAATGCGGTTTTTTAAATGATGAACGAGATTTTTATAAAATTGAGTCTTATGCAAACGTTGAAAAATCCTTACAAATCAATTCATATCACATCAAAAATACAAAGTAAAAAAAAATACATCAAAACTAATATTGTATTTACACAATTTTTTGACAAAAAAGCTTTACCCCAACTCGTGTTTAATGAACTTTGCATTAATGGTAATATCTGCTCAAAATATGTGTTATTTATGTAAAATTATTTTTTTTAACGAATCACTAAAAATGACCTGTCAGTTGACGTCAGGGGCGCATAAAATTATTTCATACGATATGAATTAATTTTTAAGGATCTTTAGTCTTAAAAAATTTGATTTTATACATTTTTACATTTATTTAAAAAAAAAATTTAATTTATAAAAAAAAAATTCAAATATAATTTTGTTTTTAGACAATTTGTAACTGTCTGTAGTCAAAAATATATTTCAAACCGTTTGAAATTCAACTTGAAAATGTAATTTTACCTAAAAAAGCAATAAAACATTACAAGCAACGATATAAATCCATAAAGCCATTATAAATCTTTTCATTTTCATTGCGAAAGCCCACGCCATGCCTTGGCATAAATACCTACAAGTCATGCTTTACGAATCCACCGAATAAATATCAAACAAAATATTTGCACCAAAAAAAAAAAAAAATTTACCCAATTACCAGCATAAGATAAATAAATTTCCACAACTGATTCGAAAATTGATGAAAATTGATAAAAATTGATGAAAATTTAGCTTATTGTGAAAATAATTTTCTCGAAGGAAAAGGGAAGTGCAACGAAGCGAACGCACATAAAAAAATATTTTTCGATTTTAATTCGCGCGCCTTTAAAAGATATGAAAGGAATAAGAGATTAAGGCGAAGTATAAAAAAATATTACGTTTTTATTTCTTTAATTAACTCGACGAAATTGCGTTTGGGTTTTTATGTCTTTAATTAGCAACAAAAATATTTCGCATCTAAAAGTATTTTTAATGGTTAAATTAAATTGAGATTGTTTACTAAAACGCTGAATGTATATTAGCGGTGAAAGATTCCAACTTGATTATTAAATCAATTTTATCAGAATCATTATACCTGTTTCTGTCAACGTCATCGCTCTATCAGTACCAGGTTGACACACTTGACACACACCCTAAAGCCAGAGGCTGCCAGAGCCTGCTTTATTTTGTTTAACCATTTGGAAATGTAATGAATAAACTTGACGCTTTTAAGAATTTAGGTTTTCCGCGATATTTAACAACTAAAAATTTTTTTAACAGTGTTTTATGTTTTTGTTTTATTTCAGGTAGCGTTTTATGTTTGTCGTTATTGGTGGTAGCTGATGATAAGAAATGGGTTTGGGGTGATAATGCAAGAAACGGAAAATCTGGAGAAAATCGAGATGCGTAAGTTGAAAAAGCTAAAAAAATTAAACGTATTCTTCATTTTTCCTAATTTTGCAGCAAAATATCAGCTAGGTACGAAATTTTCGAATCTGATGAACCCGATTTTGGGTACGGGGGAAGTGGTTTGGGTGGAAGCGGATTAGGAGGAAGCGGATTGGGGGTGGGAGCATTAGGTTTAGGAGGAAGTGGACCAGGAGGAAATTTTGGACGTCCAGGAAGACCGTTTCCCAATGAAAGGTAAGGATCAACAATAAACTTTGAACAAAACATTCTTTTTAGTAGACTACAACCTCGTTCTAAACTAGTTTACTTTTGACAAATTTTAAACTTACAATTTTAAAAAAATTTCAGGCCTGGAGGAATTTACGGACAAGGTAATTTCGGACCGGGAAATTACGGCCCAGGAGGTTTAAACTACGGCCAGGGACAATTAGGAAATTATCCAAACGGACCCATCAATGGTCCTGAATATGGCAGACCGCCATTCAAAAATTTCGACACATGCACCTGCTCTGAAAAATTCAACTGCAAAAGCCCTGGAATATCCTACGTAAGAACAAAAAATTAAGGCTGCGAAAAGTCTCCCAACTCATTGAAATTTATAAAAGAATTTCTTCTTCTGGAAGAACAATTTTCTATCAAATGAAACAATTTTATTTTGATTTTTTTTTGTCGTTGTTTTAATAGAAATAAAGGTAAAATATCCTTTAATAACACAAACTTCTTCTAGGGTCATTGCGATGTAGGCAAATCGTACTGTTGTTTCAACAAGCATGGAGGATTGGACATAAGTCCAGCTCCGAGTCGACCATATCAATCACCAGAGAATGGAGTTTTAGTAGGACCAGGAGCTAACGATGATGGATACGGAAGGCCTGGATATGGAAGTGGAGGAAGACCTGGGTATGGAGGAAATGGAAGACCGGGATTTCAACGACCTCCAATTAGAGATGTTGGGGTTTTGGTTGGACCTGGAGGACCAAATGGAATTAGACCTAATGGTAAGGAACTAAAACAGTTTTAAAAATTACGCTTATTGATAAAATGTCTAAAACTAAAATTTGATTTAGGATTTGGAGGAAGACCTGGTTATTCAGGAGAAAATGGTGTTTTGGTAGGACCTTCATACGACAGACCTTTTGGTAGCAGACCAGGACCTTACAGACCTTTCGGTCGCTCAGCAGAATCCAAAAAAGAAGACTGAGCGATTAAAACCAAAGATTTTACCACAAATTTTAATTTATTTCACACTCATTTCAACCCAATTCTTCAACAATCCATCGTAGAAACTTATTAGAATTTTAAGCAACAATTAAGACTGTATTTAAGCAACATAATGAAGTTACCAATACATAATACAAATAAATAAAATATTTATTAAGTAACTTTTTGATTTTCATTTAGTCTACTGTGTCTAGTGATACACCTACTTGTACCTGTCTGTTCCTGGCTGTGCCTGAGTCTGTAACTAGTTGTCTACACCTCTGGTCTATTTGTGCTTGTCTGTGTTCAACTGCGCTTGTCTATGTTCGTTCGTAACTTTCTGCGTCTACCTGCGTCTGGTAACGTCAACTTTGTTCGGGTAACCGTTCAGTTAGGGTTACCTAAATATCTGTTGGGCTATTTCTTCTTCGTTTCTACAGTCATTCTGTAAAACTTTGAGAAATGTGTGTGTAAGTCAGTACGTATGCACGATTTGGGTGAGATGGGGATTTTTATAGCATACATGTGTCTGTCTGTGCCTCTCTGCATCTGTCTGAGCATGTTTGTGTCTGCTATATTTATCGATTTCTTCAGGTACTTAAACCTTCTCTTCCGTCAGAGCAATTTCGTATTTATAAATAAATTCTTAAAGACAACTTTCGTTATGAATTGCATTTGAAGAAATTTGTAGATGATTCATCGTTTCCAAGCGAATTTATTGCTGGAAATAATTTCTTTGGTGGAAACTAAACACAGGCGACGTTTGAGTTTGAAATTTTTTTTGAATAAAACATCTTTTCATTTGTAAGTGAAATAACTCCCCCAAAAAAAGACACAAAAAACGTGAACTATAAAAAGGTCGTCAAAACGTACACTAAGAATCTTCAATTTAAACGAAAAGCTTTTGCTCTTAAACATCTATAAATTTCTTATTAGAGTTGCACTGCTGCGAACGCGGCGCAAAAAAACAAAGAAATCTATTATTTAAATCATCCACTTCCCTAAAATGTATGTAAATGCATAGACTACACCAGCGTTCATTGAAAAAATCACCCAAAAGGAATTTGCTTTATTTCATAAATAAAATTTTTAGTGGTAAAAACGTAAAATTTTTATGTTATAACTTAAATTTCATTGAAAAATTAGTTTTAAAACCGAAAATTTAATTCCTAAATATGTAATACCAAATTCCCCCCACTATTTGTACCGCTAAAGATCCTTTACTAGGTTTCCACCCAGTAGAAAATCCAATCTCAACAAGAAGCCTTTCAAAACCTCTAATATAACACATCATTTTGAAGCAATCCATCAACTGAACGACAAGGTCGACGACATACAAATCTCATCGACAATTAAAATTTATTTAGCAACTAATTACGTTGAATAATTTATGTTTATTTTAACATGTACACGCTTACCAATAGTCGTGATGACGATGATGGAGTAGAAGAGAGCACCCGCGAGACTCCATTGCACGTTTTCAGTATTTTCATCACCATCCCAGCCGTCTTTCGTGATCGCCTTCAACAAATCCGTCTCGAACTCTTTCAAACGCACCATCACCGAGTTCGTAAACTTTTCTTCTTCCAACACCAAAGAACCGCTCGTTGTTAAACGCCACAAGTCGTCTGTTATCACGTTACGCATTTTACTTATGTTTCTCTTCACCTAACAACACACAATATCATTATTTACGTTATAAAATTAAGAAATTGGAAATAAAAGACGAGGTCAAAATGTATTTTGACTATTAAAGATTTCCTCCACAGGACGAAGTCAAGACAAAGATTTGTTTTGAAGATTTTTGATATTTTCATACAAGAAAAATGAAGTTAAAACAACTTTTGATTACTAAAGGGACGAAGTAAAGACAAATATTGACCGCTAAAGGTTTGTTTTAAAGGATTTTTGCAAAGCTTTTCATTAAAAAGTATTTGTTTCGATGTTTGGAAATGGAAAACCAAGTCAAAACGACTTTTCAGTGCTTTCTTTTAAAGGATTTTATTAATTTGTAATTTTTGGACGTTAAGGACAAGGACATTTTGATCACTTGAGATTTTCTTAAAAGTTATTTCTACAGGTTTTCTGGGAAAGAGTTTAGTTGTTTATTTTTTTATATGGAAAACTCAGTGCGAAACAGGCGATGTGGTGAAATAAATACACGCAAGAAGAAGTTTTTGGAACCAAGAAGACCACAAAAGAGATAAAAGCACAGGTCGTTAGCCTCGCAAGGAGGAGGACAAATTGTTATGATTTCATATTTTTTGGACATGGAAGACGAAGCCAAAACGACTTTTGATTGCTAAAGATTTCCTTTAAAGATTTCCTCAGAACAGGTTCCCTATAAAGCGCCTAAGTGTTTTGGTTGTGATAAAAAAAATTTAAAATTATACCTAAATACCTAAAGTTTATAGATAAAAAAAGTTTATAAATAATTTAAAAAATTATACACAACGCATCCCATAATAACGTACTTCCTTTTCATTTTCTTCCTCTAACGATTGAAAAGTAACAGCACCCAAAATACAATACGAAACCACCATGGAAACTAACGTGATGTGCGAAAACAAACACGTAATGGTTTTCCACGTATATCTAAGAAAATTCGCGCAAGCACTAGGCTTCTTAGGCTCTAACATTTCAGGATCCGAATAATATCGCGACATTATCACTTAAAAAATCTCAAATTTTGATCAAATTAATTTTTTCCTTTTCATCACGTCCCACGCGTTTCCACCCACATTTTAATCGGTCCTGATCATTTCGCGTTAAATTTTGTGGAAAATAATTCGCGTACTCGAGCAAGAGTTCTGAACGGGACTGGCTTTTCTCTCTGCGCTATTTTTAACACAGTCTTCACTTAACCAGCACAATTGTTTATATTTAGAAGTTTTGAAGTTTTACTGACTTTATTTTTGACTCGTGCGTTTACATCATTTCTGTTTACCTTTTTCAAAGCGTGGAATACAAAATAAACCCTCCAAGAAAATCATTATTTACAAAATGAGTAAATACGAAATAATTAGATGCAAAATAATTAGATACAAAATAATTAGATACGAAGTAATTACTTATAAAGAAATTACATCTAAAACAACCCGAAGGTTCTAAATTTTTTCCATAAATGCATTGATGTTTTATGCTTTTAATTGGGTAAGACAAAGCAATATACGCGAAGGTTCGTTAAATACATTTCCCAATTTCCAAATTCTTAAGATTTTAGGATTTGTATTTTTTTTTCCTTATCTTTGTTTACGAAGCCAAGAAAAGCAGAAAAAGAATAGAGAAGAGAAAGGGAAGAAGAAAAAGATGTAAAAAAGGACGAAACAGAAAAAGGAAGCAATATAAGAGCAAAAATATGTAAAAAAGCAAAGGAAAGGAGGACGAGAAGAAATACAATTAAAATCATAACTTGGACTTATAGATGTAAATAAATCAATTTAAATTACACTTTCCTACTCCCTGTTGTTGATTAATTGATTAAATAAAGAATCAAAATCAAAATAAATAATTTTTTAAGCTGGGATTTCCCCTTGTGAATTCATTCAATCGTGGATATTAAACCAACTTCAAGCCTATCAAATTTTATACCTGATTTATTTGACCTACTTCGTAATTTAAACACTATAAGGCATTGTTTAGTTTTTTTACCAATAAATTACAACAAACCATTATATAATTAAAATTATTAGTTAATTTAGAGCTCAAATTATAAACAAGGTTTTTAGTGGCGCCATCTATGCAAAATACGCTGAACTGCTTGCTCAAAAACATCAGGAGGTTTCACTCTAGCGGAAATTTGCTGAACTATATCAATTTTAATTTCAATAAAAACGCAAAATTACACACAACTGTATATAAACAAAGTAAATAATGTTATAAAAACAAGTTTTCTTCACTTAAAGTTATAAATTTACATAAAATAACTGTAAAAATTGTTAAATTAATTTTTATCAAGGCGGCATCTACTAGTAGGAAGCTAAACTAACATATTTTCTTAAATAAGTTTAACTTAAATCTGTAAGATGGCGCAACAATTATTTTTATTTTATTTTAATAAAATTATATGTTAAAAAGGTAAAAGTTAAATTCTAGATGTTATATTATGAATAAAACATTATTAAAGTAGATGTACATAATTTGTTAGTCAACGTTACGTATACATATGTTTCGAAATATATTTCACATTTATATCACCTAAATTACAAGTAAGGCAACAATATATTAATTTTATGATATATTTATTATTAATGAGGTGAATACATAGATAAATTATTGCTAAAGTTGATTTTAATGCGTAATTTCGAATTTGGATTTAACACAACAATGAACCATATTAGTTCAAGCTAATTCTAATAGATGACGCTAGAGCATTTATTAATTTTACAATTTTCTTTATTATTTGGACCAAAAGAGCATGATTAAATGCATTAATTATATTCTTGTGTCTTAATAATAAAACATAAAAACCATTTTATTCTTATTATGGCTTGAATTTCTAGATTTTAATGATTTTAGTTGGCTTATGACCAAGCAGTTCAGGGATATTCCGCCAGAGGAATATTTTCGAGAGAGAAGTTCACCCTGTTTTGGTTAGATGGCGCCACTAAAACACCTATTTGAGTTTTAGCATTGAATTTTAATGGTTTTAGCTTTATTTTATAGCAAATAATAATATATATAGCATTTAATTAATAATGCAATCGTTTAGCTATGGTAAAAGTACGTTAGTTTGTTGTAATTGCAAAGTAGGTCAAATGCATCTTAAATGTTATGCGTGAAATTGTCTGTGAATCAAAGTCTCCATTTGAATGAAATATTTGATATATTTCTTACTTAATATGCATAAATCTATTGCTTTTTGGCATAAATATGATTATACATTTAATAAACTTTTATTTTATGCATTTATTATTTTTCTACCTGCTTTGGTTGCCTTATAATATCAAAAAACAAATTTCCAATTATGGTTCGGACATCAATTTTGTCAAGTTATTAAAACGCTTATTGTAATTATATTTTACCCCTTTAAAAGGATCTAATACGCCTATTAGATCTTGCATAAATTTTTTCAATGAATAAATTAAGCCCCAATTGCAGATTTCTAGGAATAGACACTAAAAATTGTAACTAAATGGCAAATTTTAATTTGCTCCGAGTTTCGATAATTTACTCCTTTGAAAGGATCTTATACGCCAATTAGATTTTGCATAAATTTTTAAATGAATGAATTAAGCCCCAATTGCAGATTTTTAGGGATAGACACTAAAAATTGTAACTAAATAGCAAATTTTATTTTGCTTCGAATTTCCATTTTTTAGTTATCATTTTTTCGACAAAATAATTTTATAACAGCGCTTTTAAAAAAGTTAACTGCATGTATAAGAATTGGTAATTATTTTTAATGTAATTAAGTACTTTGGAATAATAATTATGCGGGGAGAGACGTTCAAAATTGGAGTTATATCTCAAATTAGTTTCAGAAAGACTACTTGCTTTAAATGCATTTTTCTAATAATGCAGGAATAATTTAGACAATTGCGCCTGATTGATGGGATCGTTATTGAATTTTGAAAGTATAAATTAAGCCTCACGTTAATATTGATTGTGGGGGAGCATTATATATTGGGGAGAGACGCTCAAAACCAAAAATATAGCGCAAATTTAGATTCTAAAACAAATGTATTAAAAAGAGCATAAAATTTGACTTTCATTTTGTGCATTATTCCGATCATAAATTTTGTGCTAATAAAAGAAACGCAAAATTAATTGTTGAGATGTAAGGCGAAATAAATTAAGAATTAAAGTACCTAATTACAATTTTAAATCAGTTTAGCATTACCAAACAAATCGCTTTCATTTCACATGTGTTGGCGAAAG
>JARJDX010072825.1:0-11878 GCA_030264735.1 Gymnusa sp. GC000175 | reverse complement strand
TTTATTTATTTATTTATTTATTTATTTATTTATTTAATTATTACCGGCCAACGTAGCCGTTTTTGTATTTTGGTAAGATTTTTAGATGGTTCAAAAGACCATGGTTTTTCAATATGGCCATCAATGGCCTTTGAAGCTGGCGCCGTCAAAAAAAAAAATACATGAAGGTAAATGGCATGGCATGGCTTGCCGGACGTTTAGTGAGTTTTTACAGGATCACAATCATTGTGACCATCCAAATGGTCAATCAATCCATGATCATTTCCTCAATTCTTGATCCTTGATACTAAAGGTTGCTACTGCCCTCCTTTAGTCTATTTTGGTCTGGCATTTCCCTCTTTGTCACCTGAAAAGACGCCCGATGGGTAATTAGGAATCACACATGGGTTGGAAACCCCATTACCATTAATTATTAGGATACAATAATTAACAGAATAGCAGTTTAGTCTTTCTAAATAAAATGGTATAAGGGTCTAACACATTTATAATTACACATAATTTATTCGGTAATGGAGGTAAAGGAAAAAAATATATTCTAACTAATGCTACAACTTCCTTTTACAAGAAACCAAAAAAACATAATTATTACAAAATTTATTTTAATGTTTTAATAATTTTCTTCTAAATAATATATTTTGTTATTTTATTAATGCATGTATGCGATTATCGATCGGGGATCGCGCAGGTAAATGTTGGTACTCTAATAATTAATGAAGCATGCGTAGCTGATATTAAAAGAGAATATACAATAGTCATTACGAGTGTTTTCACCTGAAATTTAAGAATCAGTGTAGTGGACATGCGCAAATTAAGACGCACAGGTAGACGTATAAGACGCCGGTGACGCGACGCCAGTTCAGCTGCGGCTGGTAGACGGAAATAACCGTTTGGGCGTCGTGACGGCGCGTCAGTGCGGTGCGCGATGTCGTAGGTAGGTAGAGGCAAAGTCGCCCAAAAAAAAACGCGACTCGAAACTCGTGTGAGGTGAAAAAACTTTATTTGAATTTGTATTTAATAAATTGTGAGTCCTTTATGTAGCTAAATAGTTTTGCATGCAATTTTTTTGTTGGTAATTTTTTTTATCACGCATGAAAAAGTTTGCGGCTTTGTTTAAATGTAGCCTCTATCTTATTAAAAAATATTAAAAGCAGGGATGTTTATGATTGCTCTTATTCTTGGCACTGTTTGTAATTCCTTTATATCAAACACTTTTTTAAAATGACCTAGGTTCCGAAATACTTAAAAATAAATTGAACACTTGCAACATCCGTGTGGTTTTTCAGATAACAAACATTATAGAAATGTGTTATTACATTCTATTAAAAATAAATTCATTGCTCAAATTTTATTAAAAGAAAATCAATTTTGTATTACGCAGAATAATCTGTTGCATGCAAATTAAATAAAAGAAATTACATGAAATAATGACAGGAATTGAAGTCAAATGTATTATTTTTAAACAAAAATGCAGATTACATCCAGAAATATATTTAACCATTGTTTCAATTTTTTATATTTGATGACAGCCTGAAAATTGTTAGAAAAAATATATGGAAAATTAAAATCCATTTTTTTCTGGAATAAATTGATTTAAAAACTAATCAGGTAAAATACTAAATTAATAGGCGGCATATTATTTTGCAATTTGTATTTAAAAATTAAATTTCTAAATTTTTGCATGGTACATAAAATAATATTTTTATATAGCAAGTAAAGAAAAAGAAAGAAAAGCTTCTTTCTCTATTAAAACGTCAGATGAAGAAATAATATTTGTGCAAACATTTCAATTTCAAAAGCAAATAATCATACAAAATAATTTGCGTATGAAATGTTCAATGTGTCAGGAAAATATTCATCCATCAATTTGATAAGTAATTTTTTTTATAAAAAAAATCCATAAAAAGTTATTTTATGAGAAAAATGAGATGGTTTTCTAAACACAGGAAATATGAGATCACATTTCTTCTCGAGCTACATTTATATCACCAAACATTTTTTTTTCTTGGCCAAATATCAAGATGTTAATAAAAATATATGTTTTCAAATTAAATCGTTGATAAGAACTGTAAACAGGTGTTAAAGAAAATGGGTCGTTTCGAGGCAAAGAGTAAAACTTTTCAATTAGTGCGATTTAAATGAAGCGATGAAAAAATTAGACTGAAATGCATTTAGTAATTTATTAAAGTCTTTTTATTACATAAATTGGCCATTTTAAAGATTTGGACTGTTACCAAATGATTTATCATTTTCAAATTTTTCTGGACGCCATTACAATTTAGCATCTTAATTTGGGCGTGCAGATTAATAGAAGTAATCAGTTAATGTAGTGTGGAAAAGCATCACATGACACATTTTTTCAGAAATCTAAGTATTTAACAAATCGATGTTAGAAAAAATTAAAGCGAAGCATAAATCTTATGTGATAATTTTTTTTATTTCTGAATTATTTCTTTATTTCCATAATTATCTACAAACTTTTTATCTCCAAGGTTGAGAAATTAAAAATAAAAATAAAATTCATTCCTAAGGGACTGAAGTTTAATTTAAGTGGCAAAAGGTTGATCTTGCTTTGTTAATTTAAAAATGCAAAGTAATATTCAAATTCTTCTCTGTGCTTATTTGATGTTGACCAACGACGCTATGAGGATCTAATTTGTAACATAAAAAAAGCATCAAGTGGTTGCCCTTGATCATAAAATACATCGCAATATTTATTCATGACAAAAAAGCTGCAGTAACTTATTTTTATTACTTAAGTCTGTTGTTTTTTATAACAATTAAGTAAATCTGTTAATAGAATGTAAGGAAGTATATCAATTAACATTTAAATCTATTAACATTTCGCTTACCTTTGCAGAAAGGCGGAAAATTTCGATGGTTGAAGACCTTGTTTCTCGAGCTTTCTCTGGCCCCTCGTTTCTATGCGCTTCCGAAAGTCCACAAACAAGGTTACCTCATAGGACCAATCGTCAGTGCAATAAACTACCCTAAACATAAACTCAAAAAATATTTAACAAATACTTAATTGCCATTTATTGTAAAATCGTCATCTATCATTAAAAATTCCAAGCAATTTGTAGATCCAATTCAAGCATTGAAAAATTTGCCTTCATTGTTAGATTTGACATAAAATCCCTTTTTACAAATGTACCTATACCTGACACACTTGAAATTATAAGAGATTTTCTGCGAGACGCACTTAACTATATCGCATTTCTTAAATTATGCCGTATGTCAACTTATTTCATTTGTCAAAGTTCATTCCATGAATAACTATCAGGAGCCGCCTTGTGATTTGTTTTCCATAGTTTTTTTTAGTTCATTTTTATGATGGCATTTAAAAACGAAGCAAGCCTCAACCCAAAATTCTAGTTTAGGTATGTAGACTTCGCCTTCGAAGCCTTAAAAGATTTTTTAAGTCATCTAAACAGTCACCATAATAGTATTGAATTAACTATGGAAATAGAAAATCAGCGCCACTTGTCCTTTTCAGTTTACAGAAAACTAACCTACACAGATCGTTACCTTAATGAAAACTCACATCATCTACCTGTCTAAAGTTTATCTGTCATAAATAATTTATCTGTTAAAAGGAATCGTTGTTTTCAGAACTGAGTCACGTAAGAAATACGTTTCATAACATGTACAATTTAAAAGATATTAATCGAATCATTAAAAAAGTCATCAGTAAAAATCAAAACACGTTCGAACATCGACCCCCCCCCCATCTGTTTTTTTGGCTTTTTACTATTGTAGAAAACACAAATATAATAAAAAGACTATTTTCAAATCGCACTCCAAAATTTCTAACGTAACAAACATCGTTAGGGACAAAATTTATTTTTTTATATCGGGGAATTTATCAAATAAATTGTCATAATTGTAATCTAAAATATTTTGGCGAGACACAACGATAAATTCGAGACAGGTCATCAAATTTATTTTACTAATTTTGAGTCATTATCTACAATCCCTTATTATAAAAAACGCAAGGTATAAGAGACTATTTGGATTTATAATAATCCCCGTTAATTTAAATCGAGGGAATAAATTTGAAATTAGTCTTACCTGGAAATATTTGTTTTTATTTTTAATTCTCACCCCATACTAGTTTTTTGGTCCCTTAAGAACTCTTAATCCCGGGACCCCGAAATTATATGTAGTGTGAAATGTTTTTTCTTAAAAATCAAGCTAGTTTTTTTTTTGTACAAAGTAATTCGTTATAGGTGGCGTATAATCTTTTGTCTAGAACTAGGTAAATTTTGGTCATTTGAACGTACTTTCAAAATATGCTTAGATAATAAATACATACAAATACCTTTCGCAGAACCACCAACGTTTTTTGAATAAATTTGATGTTCCGTTTTTATGTAATAAGCGATTTGCAAGATTTTTATAGTTTCGAAATAGTAGAAAATATGGCTAATACAGCCCGAGATTCCCTGCTACCGAAAAAATCAAATAAAAGGTATGAGATAACATACAATTGCTCAAAAGAGATGTTTGTTTTAAAATTTATTAAAAACATCAAAGATTACATGCTGCTGTCATATGCGAGCTCTGATCTAGCGGCGGCGCTTGACAACAATTTGATATATAAAAATCAGATTTTAATTTATATGCAGGTGTCATAGTTGCAAGTAATGACATCGTATATAATAACTTGCGGTTTTCTACAAATTAAATTACATTTATTGAGTATACAAAAATAACTGATTGACAGACGTAAATTTCGTGAGAATAAAAAGAATTTAATTTCAGTGGAATTTTCGCCGGTCGGCTTGTCCCGAATGGCAATATTTCTTAAATGAAGTGGATTAACACATTGTATTCGGAAATACATATTTTAAAAAAGTATTACTTTCATTTACAAAGTAAATTAAAGTATAGTAATCGCGACAATTTTCAAAATCGAGATTTTTGCGGAAATATCCGTTTTTGACCTCCCCCATTTAGAAAAATTTGATTTCAAAGTGGTGTCTGTCTGTCTGTCTGTCTGTCTGTGTATCTGTGTGTCTGTGTCCTCCCTACAGCCCAGACGGCTAAACTGATCGTCCTGAAAATTTATATTTAACCCAAAAGTAAGAAAACTTACACTGCTTTTACTGTCATCAAATTAAACTAAACCTGAAATAATAAAATTTTGATCTGTCAATGTCATAACTGTACGGCTTCCTCAAGTAATTATTTTAAATTTATTTATTATTAATTAATAAAGATTCTAAATTTTAGTTGGTTATAAATATGCTATTTTTATATTATTGTGGTTATATAGGCGTGGGAGAAACCATCAGTAACATTTGTAAAATACTACTGAAAAGTTTCAAAATTATCTAGAATAAAATAAAATTTGCTTTGGAGGTCGATGGTGTTGTATACTGTAGAACAGAAATTTTAAAAGAAGGAAGAGAATTAATGTCCTAAAGACAATAACAAATGTAATAACTGCAGAAAATTTACCATATTTTCTTAAATAAAACATTTAATTTGAAGATAGAAAAATGACAAGGACCAATCAAGACTTACCATTATGATGTGAGTTGAGAAACGGAACAATAACAGCCTTAGAATCCTATGAAGCCACGCAATTTAAATTTATGATGCAGTTGCCAGAAGGTCACTGGAAGCTGCTGCACTGAAATACGTATTTCAACAAATAAAATTTAATTCTTATTGTCCTATAATAAATTTATAATCCGAATTAGTTAGGTCACTCAACTCTCAGATGACTCTGAGCTTTGGTGCGTTCTGAAATTAGGTTGTGTGTGCGAAATGTGTCGTACCTATTGGTGTGTAAATATTTACAGCTACAATAGTAGAACGCAAGAGGTGCTCTTAGATGCGCAACCACAAACGAAGAGGGTACGTTTACCACCTACCCCAAAATATGTAAACATTCAGTTTGGCAATATTGCCTAACCAATCATAGCACGTTATGTTACGACACCGAAAAATAATTTAAATATTTTTCATTTTATAAATTCAAACTTTGCGAATTTTTCATGATGTTATTATTGACTTTTGGGCAAAAAGAAAAAATACGGTAACTTTTGTTTTACCAATATTTTTGGAAAACAATTTTTTTTAAATGGTAAATTTGTTACCACATAATACCGAAACAAATTGCAATGTGTGTTAAGTTATTATATTCTAAAGATCCTGGAAATTATCTGCTACTTTTTTATCATCGGCACACCTTATTTATGTTCTTTCTTTGATATCTCTTCCTAATTTTCTCTGCTATAGTCTCCTCGAAGATTGCTTCATTGTAGAATTGCCGTGTAGCGTGAAATAATTAGGCGATTATTTTATTAACGCTCTGCGCTCCAAACTACCTTAGAATTTGTTGCGAAGCTTAATTAAAATTAGTTTTGGTGTTTTAAAATTATTTAAAAATAATTACGGGCAACGGCAATAAAATACTTGTATTTAACTTTCACCAGCTATAAATATTTAAAGAGGGAAATAAGGAAAAATGCGACAAAATAAAAAAGAGTAGAGGTATGTTTCAGACAAGGACAGTGTACTGACATGACTGTTCATGCCCTATGCCTACTGTTTACCGCTTTATAAACGTGTTGTGATGTCAATGTGATACCATAATGGTAACATGTTTTACGGAATTTTATTTTTCAATGGCACTCAATAACTTTTTCGACGAAAAAAAAATATTTTCATTCAAATCGAAATTCACATAGATCAAATTGCTCAAATCTCTTTGAACCATGAAACTTTTTATAGATATTTAGACGATCTAGAAAAAATTTAACAAATTTATTTCTAAGAACCACTAGTTTTTAAAACATTGGTATTTCCTTTCTGAGACATTAACAAATCGCGACGCAAAACAAAAATGAGAGTTCTATAGGATAGAGGATTGTTTGTCTTTTCATGTGAACTTTTTTTTCTTTTAAATTAAAGGGGTAAACGTTAAAAATAAAATTTTATTTAAAGTCAAACTGTTAAGGTATCAAAGTAACATCATTCACACGTCTCATCTGATTGGTTACTATTTTGTGAGCAGTCCTCTCAGTTTACTGTCCTTGTATCTAGGGCATCCGAACCGGTTAAAACCGAAACCGGGTCCCCGCCACGTTTTTCATGGAATCGATAACCGGGTAATTTTCGACGGGTACCCGGTTAATTTCATTAATATAACTTTTTCGATTATTTCAAATTAAATGCATCGAAACTCCCAAAAACAGTTTTCGAGCTCTAGATCTATAGTAATTGCATATGCTGATAGCAAAATAAAAAGGCTATATCCACAAATACTGCAAGATACAGATGGCAATAAAAATGTAGATAATGATAGTACAGTAGAAAATGTAGAAAACGGAGGTAATGAGTCTTTAATTTAACAAGTAAAAAATATCATTACTTCGATAAAGGCTGTTGCCAATCTCGATGAAACCAATTTAAAAATACATTTTAAAAATTTTGATTCACTGGCAAAAGAAGTCCAGTTTTGGAAAATCTGTATAATTGTTTTTCTCTATACGGCCCACTTTTGTTCAAAAATTAGAAGTTCAATGAAATATTACACATTAGATTCGTTAGTGTTTTTAAAATACCACTTTTAACAAAAACAACACCACTAAAAGATACTTTGTTTCTCTGCCTACATATACATATAATAAATGCAATCATTTAATTTCTTTTATAATTTGTCTAGGCTCTGAGGTAATTAGTTCATAAGTCAACGATACATACTAAGACATATATACAGGAGAAAGCTCAAAAGTACGACATAACTCTACACAACCTAAACATTGATTTTCAACAGGCGATAGCGTTGACAGAAACACAATCCTTGATGACTTACCTTTGCTGGGAATTCCAAGTAAAGCCACTCTAACTGGCTCAAAAACATCGGTAAGAGTGGACAATAAGCTTACACTGCTTACCTCAAATATTAGAAATGACATTATGGTGAAACAGGGAGATGCGCTGAGCGCCATGATATTCAACCTAGCATTATGGCATATATGAGAAAACCAAATCTAACAGGATACATAGGCAACAGATCAACACAGGTTACCGCATATGCAGATGATGTCAGTATAATTTTTAGAAGTAAAGACACGCTAAAGAAAACGCTAACGAAGCTGGATAGCGAAGCGCGAAAAAAAAGGCCTGAAAATAAACGAGGCAAAAATAAAATATATGCAAGTTGAAAGAGATAATCACTACCAAAATGCCCTTAAGTATGACGGATACAGCTTTGATAAAATTAAGAGTTTTGTTGACTTGAGGTCTGAGGTTAATGGGTCTAATACAAAAGGCAAAGAAATAAGAGAAATAAGGACCAATTTGGTTAAATATGTAGCCTCTAGGTAAGGCCCAAACAAGTAGAGGTTCTAGCTCATAATCAAAATATAAACTATGTTAGCTATTTTATCCATATACAGAGTATTCATATGCCATCAGATAAAATAGCACATGAAAAAATTATAAATTTTTTTTGCTAATAATCCATTTTAAACTTTACAAAAACAGCTCTGATCGACGCTTGCAATAAGATAACAATTAAAAAGAAGGGGCATTAGTTTATTACTTGCGATAGTGAAAAAAATATACATTTAACTTGCCGCCAATTCCTGACGCCAAAAAAAATTAACACGCGCTAATAAGAATCGTAACAAAATGACGTAAATCGGTTTAAATAGCAAATTACATGCAAATAAATCAGATTCAAATAATTCCAGCAAAGGTTTTCGCAATTACAACTAATAAGAAATATTTAACGGTACATTGTAAATCACAGGTTAAAGATCATATCATAATAGAGAGTTGAAGCAGAGGTATTATCTCACTGCAACCTAACAAGACAGGAGAGGGTGCTCACGCATTCTCACTTGCAGTAAACTCGACTTAATTAGGTGGACAGAAAATTCGATGTTCTTGGTCGCTCCGATTTTACCACTTAAACTTTACTCGCGAATATTTAAAAAGAAGGCAGGACCGTAACAATTGTTTTATTTTGGTAAACGTGTTAAAAATGTAGTATATATGAAGATTAGTTTACTAAACTACGACCAAAAACATAAGTTTCAAATTGCTTGTTTTAACTTTGTATTATTAGTGACCATTCGGTAGAGATAAAAGCGCGGATAGAACAAGCAAGATCTACATTCATACGCATGAAAAAAAGTACTATGTGGGCACAACTTAAATATGGAACTGGAAATGAAAATAACCCACTGCTTTGTCTTCCCAGTCCTTATGTATGGAGTGGAATGCTGGACTTTTACCGAAGCTACACTGAAAAAACTCGAGGCCTTCGAAATGTGGGTTTACAGGCGCATGCTGAAGATAAGATGGGTAGATCGGATCACTAATAAAGAGGTAATGAACAGAATAAAAAAAAGAAAAAGAAATTGTCAACACCGTGAAGATCAGAAAATTATTTTATTTTGGTCATGTGATAAGACAGCCACACAAATACAATATCTTACATTTAATAATTCAGGGAAAAATCGAAGGATGGCGGGGTCCAGGAAGCAGAAGAACGTCATGGCTGAAGAACCTTAGGCAATGGTTTGGACAAACAACAAGCGCACTCTTTATGGGAGCTACCAATAAATAATAATAGCCAACATGGTTACATTAGATTAATGATAATTTAAAGATTAAATTTTAACGTTCTAAACGTTCTTCTTCTAATTTATATTATTTGTAAACTTGTAGTAAAATTTATAAATTTCATAAAAACACTGTTCACTAGACAGACATCAGCCTAGAGCTAAGGATGCTCATGATGCGGGTTTTTTTTCGTTTTACTATACGGACATGAAAGCTGGCTTGACCCAAACACAGAAAAAAAATAAGAAGCTTTGGAGATGTACGTATATAGACAAACACTACGTATTTCATGGACTTACATGATAAAACGAAAAGTCCATAATAATTCAGAAGCAAAAAGAATTGCTACTTGCTATCCAAGCAAAGAAAACAATATCATGGACACGTAATGAGTTGCTGAAACTTGTTAGTAAGGAAAATATGTAGTTTCCAAGACTAAGATAGTCGCTAACCTCCGAAAGAAGACGGCGCACTAAGATAAGCGATTAATCTCTCTATTAGAAAACTTTATCGAAAAATATAGATTTTTTTGTACGTACCCTATCCGGTTTTCTTGCGTTACAAAAGTTATACCGTCTTCTTCTAGACGAAAAAGTTTACCAGCATTTCTTACTCCAGTCGAGTCGTGGATATTTTGGAGCCATGACTGCAGTTTCTCCCCACACCACGACCTTCTTCAATACTAGAGGCATATTAATCTTAATTTTTACCAAAATAAAATTTTATCTTCTACTTTTTTGCTTCATTATAAAAAATTGAATTCGTTCTGATCGTTTTTCTTCGTGTTTACTTCTCTCATGGCGACAGTGTCAACTTGTTTTCTGCCTTTTCTACTAGATCTCTCTTTTTATCATTAGATTTGGCAAAAACGCCCTGATATGACTTTTATACGGTTTTATTTTGAATTACAATCTACTAAATTGTAGGGAGCCGCACTTTACGGGATGAGTTATTTAGATCTAAAAAAACATTTGGAAGGCGCCCTTAATAATGTGGCCTAAATTTTTAATATTTAACTCTCTCTCTTTGTTATCTGCGCAAATTTTTGTTACTATGTACTTAAATTACAAAGTTAAAAATATGTTGGAAAACGAATTGTAGACAATTGAAAACTGCATTATTTATAATCCTAACCAAGTGGTGGCTTCTCATTATGTAACTAATGAAAAATAATTTGAGAATAATAATGAAGGAAAAGAAAAAAAAATCTTCTAATTGTAACACAAACGAATGATCATTTACTTAACGCAATTTACATAATGTAAAGATTTAATACAAAATTTATTTTTTTTTATTTTAGAAGAGTAAATTGTTTCTGGTACACATAATGTATAAAGCAAAAAATTTCTCAGATCCAAAACATTACGCAACATTTATTCAAAAGAAAACCTATTTTTAACATTTTTGGCACGCTTAGATAGTACTTAAGTATCATTATAATCAAAATTAAAACAATAATTTATTAAAATAACAATGCAGTAATAATTTTTCTTGTATCACCACTAATTTCTGAATTATTTTCATTAATTCCCAGGAGCCTATTATTTAAATAAAGTCTCTCGCAATTATTTTTATGTGTGATCATATATCACAGCCACTTAGCACCACAAAAATATATTTTTTTTATTAATAACTGTTACGAAGCGTTACTATTTTATATAAAATGACGCGATCATTAAACCTGCCGGATTTTTTTTTCTCGCCGTAAATTTTTTTTTCTGTGGTTTCCATGACTGAGAGCCAATTTACATGTTATTGAGTCTCACAACACACGTTGACGTTATAAAAATATATAAACAGCACTTATAAATAAATTATAGCGTATTTTTGGTTATGAAGACTCTTTTTGTGGGTCACAATAACCACTGCCAATTTTTTTTGCTTTATCAAATAATAAATGTTGGCACTTATTAGAGCGAAAAAATTCTTTTATATAATTTTTTGAGCGCGAACAAAAAATTTGGCTGTGAAATGAAAATTATTAAAACCATGTTTGGAGAAATATTATTTACCGAAACCTATTTATTTTTTTAACATTAAACATTTTTAATTGGGATGACATTTTGCTAATCAGTTAAAATAATTTGAGAAGCAAATATTTTTATTCGACCTATATTAATTTTATTGCTTTATTGCGTCTGTCTGTCTGTCTGTCTGTCATTTCTGTCTGTCCGTATGTCTGTCTGTCTGTCTGTCTGTCTGTCTGTCTGTCTGTCTGTCTGTCTGTCTGTCTGTCTGTCTGTCTGTCTGTCTGTCTGTCTGTCTGTCTGTCATGTCAGCCCAGACGCTGAAC
>JARJDX010072798.1:0-14452 GCA_030264735.1 Gymnusa sp. GC000175 | reverse complement strand
CACTTCACACTACTTCAAAAGCAAAGCTGTGATCGATTGCGCAATTTTTCTGCGCATATTTTGTACAAAATACAAAACAAGTTTTAAATTTTTTCGCACAAATTTATTTTTATAAAATATATGTTTATGCAACTGTACAAACTACTTCCAAAAAAATTTTAAATAAAATTTTGCATTGTGTCTGTGACGCAAAAATACTTTTTCAGAGACTGAACAGTACTTTGCTTCAGACAGCGCTGCCACTCCCACTATCAAGTGGGAGACACTTCTGCGCATCTAAAAGACGTCCGCCAGCTAGACTTGGTTAAGGTGTATGTCTATATAGGACGAAAAAATTAGTGGGGATGATAATTTAATGATGAAAACAAATATTTCCAGGTATTGGAAATTTCAAAACTATGCTCACGATTACAGTTAAGGGGATTATTGTAAATGGCCTCGCAAACATTGTGCTTTCTATAATGAGTTGTTTTAGATAATGACTTAACATTAGTGAAATGAATTTGATAACCTGTCTCGAAGAAATGTTTAGCCACCGCTAAGCCGCTAATGTGGTTAAGACGTACCGCCGGTTGATGCTCTATTTTGAGTATCTTGATTTGTCTTTTGGTCTCGTCAAAAGATTTCAAATTGCAATTAGGACAATTTTTTTGATAAATTCCCGGATTTGAAAGGTGAAGTTCGTTCTTCACACTGTTTGTTGACAAAATTTGGAATCAGATTTAAAAATAGTCTTTACATTATATTGTGTAAAACTTTGTCCGTGCAGTTTTGAATATATGGCAAAAGGGTCAAAGAAACGCGCGGCTTTTAATTTTCACTAATGACTTTTTTGATGATACGATTTATATACTTTAAATTGTAATTGTTCCAATAAAGTGTATTTTCGACTTGCCTCAGATCTAAAGACAACGATACCTTTTGAGCGATTGCATGGGCTCTATAACCTATACCCAAATATTTTGGCAAGTGCAAACGCATTAGCGGCTCTGCACTGGCCGTACATTCCTTCAAGTCAGGTCATCAATTTGATTTCATGTTTAGTCATTATCTATAATCCTTTATTTTAAAAAGCGCAAGGTTTTGCGAGGAGATTTTGATTCATAATAATCCCCTTAACTTATATTGTCAGCATTGTTTTGAAATTTTCTGGAAACATTTCTTTTCATCATTAAATTCTCTCCCCCATTAGTTTTTTAGTCCCATGTAGGAATACTTACTCGAACAAGGTGTTTAGTCATCGGAATTTTCCGCCTTGAGAATGCTCCCTGCAATACGAAGCGAAAGAGCCAAAAAAATCCGTAACTTAAACCCGAAAGTAAAAAAATTTACATCAATTTATGTCGTGAAAGCTTACATTCTAAATTAATTATATTTGCAACACATTTTGTTGTTACTATTTTATTGTTCGTTGCTAATCGACATTGTTAGTAAAATTAGCAGTTACAGCAAGTTGATTATTTACGGAAAAACGATTGTTTTGCGTGTACATATATCTTACTTGATAACCCTGTTTAGAAGTTGTGATCTAATAAGATTCTTCTTACCTAAAAAAAAAGAAAAACAGTATTAATATGATGTATAAACAAATTGGTGCTTTTTTTCTTGTGTTACATTGTAAAATGAATAGCTTTGTAAGTCTCATGTCAAGAGTGTTGCCAAAATAATAAAAACATTCCTGTGCATTACCCGTTTACATTTGCAAACACTTTTTTTAAAACTGACAATATCTTGTAACATTTTAAGGGCTTAGATGTAAAGTACTGCAATAAAGGCGATTCTTTATGTCATGTAACTTACGAAAAGTATTGACTGACTTGAATCCCTATCAGGGCTTCCACACAATAAAACATTAGATGTTTTAGCCATTGAGCAACGATAAAAAAACTGTATTTATTATTTATATTTATTATATTGAAGCGTTTCGTCAAATTTAACTTTTAATTTTATTGTGAGTACCTGTCAAAAACTTTTAATATTTTTTTGGCTTGCACAAGTTTTCTACTTTGGGTGTTGTATTGCAATAAAATCTGACATTATTGCATTGGCAAGTAATATATTGAATGAATGTTACATGAAATATATTGACGATATTGTATAGACAGTTTCCATTAGTTTTTAACTGACATCTGTGGATGTTTTATAACTTTGCAGGAATAACTTTTCGAGGATATTTAAGATTTAAACATAATGCAAAAGTTTAGTGGAAGGTGTTATGTAAAAGTTTTTTTAAAAAAAAGAGAAAGAAAAGATGAATGAGGAGTTCATGGAAGTAGGAAGACGAATTTTCATTAAAATAGTTGCAGGGTAATAAAACTTTAAGAAAATAATATTCCCCTATTTAGAAATGACCAAAGTTAAATGTCCTTAAATGATGTGGTGCTATTAAGAAACATCTACATAATTTCATTCCATGTGTGTAATATATTACAAACAACTTGTCACAGTAGCAAAACAACTAATAAAAGCCTAGAAACTGAATACCCTTTAGTACTCAACCACATGTAAAACCAGAATAAAACAAGGAATATGATTAAACAGCAGCATCTCGAGTTGTTGATAAGCCCGGAAGTTGATAAAGAGTTTTCGGTTTATGAATGTAACGTTACCCCATAATATGCGATGTATTATATCATGTATAATATAAATGTAGATACAGTTAACACACACAGGAAATGCACGTTTCTGAATACTGGACACTCAAATATTTTTAATTTAATAAACCTGCCCTCTGCAACTTTACAACGTGTAAATAACTTCGTTAAATATCGCAATCGCTGTGGGCAGTCTGCGTATTATTACAGCAAAGGAACTTTCATTCACTTGCAATTATGTTGCATTAAACTCATTAATTATAATTAAACTGTAACTTCTAGCAATACTCATTCAAGCAAGTTATTATTATAATTTATTCTTGCGTAACATAAATATTATAAATTTCATAATAGAAAGATTTACTCAAATGTGAACACAAGGAATTAGTAATGCTATGCGATATTAGTGTACTTTCGTGTAGAAGTACATAATTAAGTAAATATGTGTTTTATTTTATTTACAAAATAAGATTTAAGTACAGGAAATGTCTTGAAATACATGTAGTTACACTTAAAATATTTTGCCAGAGTATGTCAGTGTGCTAAAACAAATTTTAATGATTTATCATTAACGTCGATTTTAATAACGATCCGCGGTTATTTCTTGATGCTCTTAAATTTCTATGATTATTATGAACTATATATACAGGGTGGAAAAAAATCTGGAAATCCTGGAGTATATTCCGAATTGTTAATTTCATTGACAAACTCCTACATATCAATATATTTTTTACGTATATTATATTTTGCCACACGTATTTGTTATTTTATTGACGTATGTCAAAACAATGACGTCATCGTAATTTTTTGACACCTTATTTAAAATGTGATTTTATCGTGGTAGTTTAGTTTCTGATAAAGTTTAAATATGGCAGCTCCTTGATTATAGGAATAGGCAATTGGTAAAAAAACGCCCGTTCTTGTCGATATACTTTTCATGTCACCTACATTTTGGCACAATTAACACCATTTTGTATTTTTATTGACATATGTCAAAGTAATGACATCATCGTATTTTTATTAAATTAAAATATGGGACAAGTAGCAACTCATTTAGAAGGTTATTTTTATTTTTCACACAACCCGTAAGGGGTTGTGATCCATTGGTCGCCTCTCTAGATGGCGGATAGGGGAACTTCTCCTAGATATAAGTGGTAATGCGGAAACGAAACACCTGGAATAGACCAAAACTAGTACACAAAACTCAACAATTTCCTCCTAGAAACGGTACTGCTTCTAGTAGAAGTGGTTGAGCAAATATATTTAGGAAAGCAACGGAAAACTACCTGAGTTAAAAACACTACTTAAGACATCTCAATGTAAATACAAAATCAAACAAGGGCTCTTAGTCCTGAGCATCTTTTAAATGGGGAAAGTGTGCAAAGAATCTCTCGGTCATCCAAAGATGTGCTTAAGATCACCATCATCATCAAACAGCCGCTTAAGTCCACCTCTGAACATTGGCCTCCCTTTTGGTATTCCATACATCTCGTCTATGTGCTGTTTGCATCCAATTTGGCTGGAACCGCTTTATGTCGTACGTCCATCTTGTGGGTGGCCGTCTCTACTTCTGATTGCCTTCTGTCTAGGCCTCCATTCTATTATCCTCTTTGTCCATCTAGAGTAAGTATATCTTGCCAGATGACCCGCCCCTTTCCACTTCAAAGTCGCTATTCTTTCGACAGCATATGCGACTCCCGTTTTCTCTCGGATTATGGTATTTGCGACTCTGTCTCTTAGTGATGAAGAATAGACCTCTTCATGGCTCGCTGGGCAGCGCGAAATTTTGTTATCGACTTCTTGGTCATCATCAGTGTTTCAGATCCATACGTCCATACAGGTAACACGCACTGGTCGAAAACCTTCCGTTTGAGGCATACTGGAATAGATGACTTTAGTACGTATCTTAGCTGCCCACGTCAAGCCTATTTTTCGGTGTATTTCATAGATTTGGTTGATATGAGTTTACTTGTTTTAGTTCAACTCCATTTACAGACAAACTGTTGGTAGGAACTATATTGGTCATGAACTGGGTCTTGGATTTGTTAATTTGCAAGCCGACTTCTTAGGACGCTGAGTAAAGTCTGTTTAGCATTGTATTGCCTCATCCATGCTATCTGCGATTAGCACGATAGCTAAAGATAGACAAAGAAAAACAAATTGATCCATGGAATGTGCAAAGTATGTACCAAGCAGGAAAAGTGGCAAACATAATAAAAGAAGCGAAACGCCTTTAGATCCACAGTTGGGATACAGTGCGACAAGAAGGCCAAATTCGGGAAGCTGAATTTTAGACGAACACCATATTTATTTCTCTGGGGATAACAAAACTAAAAAAAATGGAGTTGCAATCATATTCAGAAAACAAAGCAATGAGGCCGTGAAAGGTGTCATCCCTACTTCAAACGGAGTAGCATGATTGAAAATCTATGCAAGACCACTTGATTTAAACATTATACAATCATATGTGCCAACATCTAAAAACACCAAGCAAAATATCGAAGAACTCTATGACCAACTCTGAGTCTTAATTCTAAGAGATATAAATGCTTAAGTGGGACAAGGTAAAGTCGAATAGGTAGCGGCTGGCTTCGGATTGGGTGTGAGAAACGATGGAGGCGATTGTCTGACAGAATTCTGCCAAAAAAATGGAATTTCAATTATGAATACCCATAAGCAAAAGTCTGGTAGTTTTTTGTGACATTTTACTGTTTTATTAAATTTGTGTCTGAGACATGTTTCGGCTTGCTCCAATGTCGAAGACTGTTACGTAACTACTAGTCTTTTACTTATTATTGAATTTTACAAATAAAAATCGACCTAATCCAATATATCCATTTCAAACTACCCGCAAGAAAATTATACACATGGAGATCTCCAGCCGATAACCACCAGAGGAATCGTGAGAAATGAAATTTACTATAATTGTAAACAAAATATTTGAGATATTTTTGGTTTACTATTACATAGCACATGCATTCGTTTTGTTAAAACTTACAAAGGCGCCGACGTACCATCAGACTACAACCTTTTATTAGCTCGCATCAAGTAAAAAAATACTCAAAAAGAAATGCCCAAAAAGATCTGACCCGCAAAAATTAAACTATGTTTTGTTTAAGTAAATCCATACTTAATTTAATACTATTATGGTAATTGTTTATATGACCTAAGAAATCCTTTAATGCTGATTCACCGTGTTGCCAGATCACAAAAGTGTCGTCTATATATCTAGACCAGCATTTTGGTTTAAGCTTTGCAGATTTTAACGCTTCGTTTTCAAAAGCGTTAGAATAAATATAAACAACTAATTCACTACATCGGCAAGTGAACGATATGGTATGAAGTTGCAAGAAAACGCATTTCATAATCATCTGTAAAAACGACATCAATAATCTACAGTTTACCGCCCAACAATACAACTCTACCAATGGCTGAGACAATTAATTACTAGTGATGATCTCTGGATAAAAAGAATGTGATCACTCCCAAGAAATAAGATTCCGAATATAAGAAGAAAAGAGGTGTATGCAACGAAATAAGAAACATTCTAAACTAACTAAACTCTTAGCATATATACTGAAACTTCCTACAAATGCATCGATGCATTTGAAATGTGGTGTTATCGACGCATGCTTAGGATCTCATGGATCCATAACGTCAGAAAGGAAACCATACTGCAACGCGTCGATAAGGCCTAGAATTTCTAACAACGCAGAAAAATGGAGTACTTAGGAAACACATAATAAGAAATGAAAAATATTGTATTCTAAAACTAATCCTGCAAGAGAAAATAAAAAGGCGAAGATCAGTAGGTCGCCCAAAAATGTCGTGACTACGAAATCTGCTAATATGGACGGGAATGACGTCAACAGCCTTAGGCTTGATCCACATTATCGTGCCGCTCTCGCTTTGATCTCGCTCCAGTCTCGGTCCGGTAAAATCTCATCTTCTTCACACTAACGTTCACGCTCCGATCTCGCTCCAGTCTCGGTCTAGTAAAATATGGTATCGCATCACACTCCTAGGCAAGTTTCGATCGTAATTCAGTCTTAAATAATTTGTGCTCCAAGTCTGACATAATTAGTTAAACAATTTTATTTTTCAATTGAAGAACTAGCTATTATGGCTCTTTTTTTAGACGTATTCGATTTGGATTCCATTTTAATTTTTAATTAATAAAGAAAATATTTCGTGCACTGAGTTTACTTACAAATAGCCGAAGCCAGACTTGTTGTAACAAAAATCTATTTACACTATCAGTCCGATCCCGCTCCAGTAAATTATATTTTGAGATTGATCAAGACCGGATTGGAACGAAGCTGGAGCGAGACCTATGGTGGTAACAAGCTCATTGGTAACCGTGTATTAATATTTTACCGGACCAAGACTGGAGCGAGAGCAGCACGATAGTGTGAATCAGGCCTTAATTAGGACAGCGGTGAATAGAGTATTATCGACCAATGTGATAGCCAACATCCAACTAGGGTAGGCACTTTAAAAAGAAGAGGTCGCAACTCGCAACCTCAAATCAGGTTTTTAGTTTTTTTTTGCAAATATATTAAAAACTTTTAAGTTTGAGAAAAAAAGAATTCCAGTACACTACGGTATGTTAAGGATAAAAGAAGAAAGTTTTTGTCAAAATTTGGTGGAATTGTAAGACGGTTTCATGGATATTTTTAAACCTTATAACAGAAAAAGTTTTTACCTCAATTAATTCGGGTTGATAAATTTGAAAACAGCATAAAAAATTTAAAACTGAGCCAAGATCAAAGTATTTTGATTAAGCCAATAAATTTGGCGGCAGTTTGGCAAATTTTTGGGTCGTTCGTCAATACAATTTGCAGAATCCGAGCAATGTAATGGGATTGCTCCGCAGAAAAAACCAATCGAGCAACGCATCTAGGAGTTTAGGTTTATAGGTTAGGTCTCTCTTTAGTATTGTTCAAAAAAAGTAGTTCCCTTTTAGACATGGACATAAAGCCTGTTACAGATAATCATGATTCTAAGCATAATCATATATTTTATAAATAATGTGTTTTTTATTTTGTACTAAGACTTCTTCATCCTCAGCATAAATGAGGGAAGTTCCCGCATACACTAATTGCTACGGCTAACGCCTCTTCCAACATAAACTAAAAAGTTACGCATAATTTTTGCGCTAAATACGCTTTTTGCTCAAGATAGATTTTTTAGTTGAGAATTTGGCGACGAATTTGTTCCATCCAGCATGCCGAACGCGAAAAAAATGGCGAAAGGGTAGTCTTCTTCTTCTTCTTCGTCGGCGGTACGGCCCGGAACGGGCCCTGGCCTCCACTATTTTCCTCTTTCACTCTGCGGCCTTTGACACAGTTTGGCACAAAGACTTAATTTATAAATTAAACAAACTATTGATTGCCAAAGTACGTTGATTTGATGTGGGTTAAGTAGCCTATGCTATTTCCGGTCCCAATCCCAGATAAAGAAGGAAGGATTCTGGAAGGGGCTATCAACCTGCCCGGGGTAAAATAATTTAAGGAGCTCACAGTACCAAGTGGGTTAAGTAGCCTATGCTATTTTCGGTCCCAATCCCAGATAAAGAAGGAAGGATTCTGGAAGGGGCTATCAACCTGCCCGGGGTAAAATAATTTAAGGAGCTCACAGTACCAATGGCCAAGCCTGGAAACCAATACCTAAATTACCGACGATGAACCTTGCATGAAAACGGAAACAAATTTGGAAGAAGAAACAATTTATAAAAAGAGTTGTTTGTAGTAACATCACCACTTGGAACGAAAAAGGCTACGAAATTATTTTAGAAATAACAAAAACATATTATCGACATAGTGCTCTCTTCGAGACAAACGTCAACGATAGAATTCTCATTGTTATCCTAAACTATAACACTTTGAACCTACACTTAATAAGCACCTTCACCCCTGACATATCAAGGCCAAAAAGAAGAGTCCGACAACATCTACACAGAACTTTATAACATAATCCACAAAAAAGATAAAAGTCAAAAAAATATACCAACAGGAGACCTCAACGCGTGCATAGTAGAAATTGGAATTCCTGGAATAAAACAGAAGTACACCGAATCAGTATACAACGAAAACGAACAACATAAGAAGTGTATTGTGCTTCAATAATCACCGGCGGGTGAACTCTAGTTTGTATTTGTGGGCTGTAGGTTAAGGTTTATTAAAGTAAAATTAATGGTCTAAGTCAGTGGTCCCAAACTCAAATTGCCTACGGGCTAGATACACAATCTGTACGCAGCTGAATGGCCGAAATTAAAAAAAATTATCACAGGAAAATAATAAATATATGTATAATATGTCAGGATATATTTTTTTAATTGTAATAAAACTAAATATATCCGCGGGACGGATGTGGTCCGCAAGGCCGCCAGTTTGAGACCACTGGTCTAAGAGACCAGTTTTTATCAAACTCATAAATTCTGTATAAAATATAATCTTAATACCCTCTAAATCAAAGAAACAAATATAGCTCATATATTTTTTATCAACAAATCGTTTACCAAATACTACTGATTGCTGTCAGACGATAAAATTTCACATAAAAACTACTGAAAATCTAGTCAGAAATATTTTATTATAATATTAATGTAACTGAAATTATTATTGTTAGCTTTTCTTTCAGAGTTGTGTTGAAAAATAAATGATGTACATTTATGCGCATTATATTTTCGTTTTGTTTCATTGGTCGTTCCAATTTAATCACTTGTTAAACCATTTGTAATGTGTTCACTTTGATTAGACCGACATTTTATGAGTAAATTTAATCATTGTTTTATGTTCAGCTAATTCTTGGTTATAAATCTCCTGTTATACTTCTATGAATTTTTTATATGTACCATATACGTTCGCTTAAAGTGAATGAAAGTTATAGATATTATTTACAGTTTTGGTAATAATAATATGCACGCACGGCGTGGTAAAATTGTTTAAAAAATAACTTATTTATATAGTATGGTCTATAGTAGTTAATAGTATAGTATGCAACATATAAGCCATTTTAGTCATGTTATGCACGAGCGTCGCAAGTTTTTAACAGATGAGTATCTAGAGAAGTTTGTAAAATAAATAATAAAAAAAAACAATTTTTATTAAACTTCACTCTTTATCTTATACGTTTAGTTCATAAGTGATACAAGTTGTACATAAAATCTAGTGAGAGCAAAGAATGACCACAACAACGTACATTTTGTAGATACAGCTCAAATGTAATTACATTTAAGAGCATTAGAGACAACAACGAACCGCATTATCTTAAGAACAAAAATATTAAGCTTCAATAAACAAAACTAATTTATATAAAATTGTGTAGATATTGAACGTGTAAATACAGGATGTCCCAACTAAAATTTGACAGCTTGATAATCTGTTATTTCAGTTTATGAAATCAACGTGTTTTAGTTGATTTAAGTTTGAAGGAGATTAATACTTTATTATAGTTTCTACTTCATACCTTCATACTTTAGCGCCCAAAATCAAGTAGCATATGATATTCATATTTTTTCAATTTTAAACAAATGATCAAAGAAAAAGGAAAAAAAACTTGAATCTTAACACTGGACCTACAAACAGTCTTCGGATTCCGACTTTCTACCTATCCTGATATCCTGGACACACGGACCTGACCTGATTCCGAAATTTACTATTCCATTTATGTACAGCGAACGCTAATGGTGGTGGCGACTCCACAAAAAATGCGGCTTGTCCATAAACTCCGACCGTTTCGTAGCCAAAAGTGAGACGCACACCGCTGCGCTTCATAAGCCTTTTATTAGAGAATTGCATATTCAATGGCCTTATATAGCATACAGCTGTTATTTCAACGTTGGAGGGATTTGTACTGCAATATTTTAGCTTGCTTTATAGATTACCGCAAAGCCTTCCACAACACCAAAAGATGATAGAGTTTCTAAAGAAGATTGTAATTGATGGAAATTACTTGATAACCATCAGGAATCTATATTGGAACCAAACCGTCATCGTAAGAGTTGGGGGAGAAAAAGCAAAATAAGTAAAAAATTTACGAGAAATAAGACAATGCTTCATAGTATTTACATTAATATTTAACATTTACTCAGAATACATATTTAGGAAAGCCATGACGAATAGGAAAGCTGACGTATCTCTGATGGGTAAAAAAATTAACGCAGATGATACAGTTATATTTGCGAATGGCATTTGAAAACTGCAGCAAGGCCTGATGAATAAAATGGCAAAAAGCCATTATGTCTTAAATAATAATAAAGATCAACAAAATGATGATTATAGGTAAATCTCATATCTCGAACTGTCAGCAGTGCTTTCTTAAGCCCAAAGAAGATCTGGAAAACAAACGGCAACCATTTGTACACTAAATTAAAAATAACGGAAGCAAAATATGGCAGAAGCTGTAGAAATAAAAAGAAAGCAACAGGCTTTTGTAAAACAAGGCCTGAAAAAGATGGACCGGATCTGATGACCAAACATAATGTCGAATGCAAACCTATGGATACTAACCCTCAAGGAAATGTCAATATAGAAATCAAGAAAAGAAGATTCAAATAGTTAGGACACACACAACAAGCCATTAGCTAAAACCCATGAAGACAGGCAATGCTGCAGCTTCTGCCGTATCCTGCATTTCAATCGCCATATATACTTGTCTTTCAAATCTTTTTCCTTTCTATCTCTACATCCTCTTCAATTTGTGCAATAAGCACCTGGACGTCTGCTGTATGTAACCATTCCTGAGCACTTTAATCCCCACTTTTGTAGCGCAAGCAGCAACCTTGTTTAGGGCCTTTCGTAACCTTAAATGGCTTTGAAAAGAAATTTCCCGTCGTTACTGGACTCTGTGGATTCTTATAATTATTGTATAAATAATATATTAAATAAAAAAGGTTTAAGCTTTCGCTACTTGAGTCGATGTATTTTTTTTACTTTCGGGTTTAAGTCGCGTATTTTTATTGGTTGTTGCCCACGTTTCGCTAGCCATTGCAGGAAGCATTCTCAAGGCGGAAAAGTGCGAAGACTGTCATCGGAAGTAAGAAAATTTACATTAAATAAAGATTTTAAAGATGAGTAAAGATTTTGCGCTACACGTTTTCCTAGTACTTGTAAGGATATTGTTCAGACAGGATCTTTCCGCTCGAAATCCATTATGTTCTTCTATTTCTTTATACTCCCGTCGATTCATTCTGTCTACCAACATTTTTATTAGTATATAAGGTCAATGTTTCACCGATTCAATGAGAATATCTTCTGGACTGACGACTTGCCATTTTTTATCTCTTTTAATTTCCTTTTTGCTTCCTTCTTACATATCCCGGTTACCTCTTTGTTCTTGTTTACACTAATTTTCTCAATTACTCCTACATGGTCATTTCAGTTGTTTGTCAGTAGGGACTTGTAATGTTCTTCCCATATCTTGTTTTATATTAGAATTTTATTTCCTGCAACTTTTCAAAGATTTCTTGTGATTTTCCAGGCCTACGTCTTCACATTTTTGTACCTATAATTCGTTCTTTTTTCTTGCCACTGCTCTTTTTGTTTCTTTATTTAGTCTGATATAGGTCCTTTTATCTTCTCTATCCATTGTTCTTAGCTAGGTTTAATACGCTATTTTCTTGTTCTCTGCAATTTCTTTTAACTCGTTAGACTACTACTCAGGATTTTCTTGTGTGTGTATTTCATAATGTCTTAAAGCTTCCTGGGCTGCTTGATGTACGCTCTCTTTGAGTATTTGATAATTCTCCTCTGCTGTTTTTTTCCTTCATCATTCCTAATTTTGTAGCCAGGCCAGGCAAGTTTGTATAGAAGTTGTGTAGATTCGAGCATTAAGCTGTCGACATTATATTTTAAGGCTTTTGGAAGTAATTTAACGTCGTTTTTTGTATTGCGTAGTTGTTTTCCTATAGTTAATGGTGACTTTTGCCATAACTGTAGTGGTTAGACCCGAAATTACCCCCACGATAAGCCCTTAGGTCATTTGTTTTGCAATCTTGTATTTTGTGGCTGGATCAAATAGTCGATGTAGCTTTCTCTTTGGTTGTATACAATTAAATTTGTGTATTTCTTTATAGTAACAATTTATTCATATTCTTTAGATCTAATCTGTGACATAACTGTATGAGTTGTTCTTCATTGCTATTAACTCTTTCTTCTCCATATCTTCCAATAACGAATATGTTTCCTTTTGTCCTATTCCAGCGTTAACGTATTTATAATACAGATTTCCTTCTTGTTATTGCTATTTATCAGAACATTAAATTCATCATAGAACTTGTCTTTTGTAGGCATCAGCATCGTCATTTGGAGCATAATCACAACTATAATTTCACAATTTTTCTCAATATCTCTAGACATTAACTTTTTATCTACCTCTTAGTACCAGCTCTTAATGTTTTTCTTAAGCTCTTTGTGAATAGCAATAGCTTAGTACCAGCTCTTAATGGTTTTCTTAAGCTCTTTGTGAATAGCAATAGGAACTTCTCCCCTTGCTCTTACGCTTTTGTCCACCCTGCTATATGTATGGATGTAATAATCTATAAATTGTCTCCCTTTTCCTTTTTTATTAGCATCGTGACTTGGAGCGTAAACTTTTACCTCCATCATTTTACCATTTTTCTCAATGTCTGTAGACATAATCTGTTTATTTACCTCTTAACAGCTTTTATTGTTTCCCTTGAGCTTTTTGTGAAGAGCAATAGAAACTCCTCTTCTTGCTCTTACGCTTTTGTCTATCACGCTGTAGAAGTGGATGTAATTATCTATTTCTTTACTCCGTTTTTCTTTCTTTTTCGCTTCGGTGAGAACGCGTATATCTGCTTTGTGTCACTTTAATGCTAGGAAGACTTCTGTTTATTTAGTCCTTAAACCTTGTATATTCCATGTAGCCAAATTCATAGTTCATTTTCCGTATTATTTGTCGTTTCCTATTTCCGTCGTTTTTCCGAGGCAGTTTGTCGATATTTTAAGAATCGCTTTAACCCTGCTTATTTATCCGGGCTTGGGGCCGGCTACGGCGACTGCCAAGCACCACCACAGGCACATGGAATACGAGCTTTAATTATATTAACATTTCGTATTCAGTAAAAAATGTTGGATCTAAAATAAACTGTACTTGAAAAATTGTGTAATTTTTGTTGTGTAATTTCCTAAGAAATATTTGTTAGTTTTTTCTCGGAATAATAAAATTTGTTTTTCTATCTTTAGATAGAATAAAGTAACGTAACAGCATGCTAAAGCGGGTTCTGCAAGAGAATACAACGTACATTCTATAACAGATTCTAATAGATAGAGTCGAATTGTTATTTTTGATCCGTCGAGGGTTAACTTACTCAAATTATGTTACACATTTTATAGATTAGGAAAATCTTTTATATATTTTACCGTCCTTTTGTAACAACTGCATGTGTAATAATTTCCTCCAATATAAATAAAGAAATTTGTTTACTTTACATTTTAATTGAACCAACATGAGGCAAAAAAGGAGATATATATATAACAATATTTGAACACTCTTCAGAAAACATGAATTTTACATTCTCCTTTGTTTATACTTCAACACCTCATCACGTATTTTAAATTTCCCCTTGTTTTTCTTTTTCCACTTTAATATAGGTGAACGAAGTGTTCCGGAAGCAAAACACAAACAAAATTATTATTTTTTAGATTGCATTTAACTAAAGTTGTAAAGTAGTACATATTTCCAAATCTAAACATTAAAAGTATTACGTTAAGCATGTTGTTTTTACTTTCATTTACAAAGTAAATTAAAGTATAGTAATCGCGACAATTTTCAAAATCGAGATTTTTGCGGAAATATCCGTTTTAGACCTCCCTCATTAAAAAAAAGTTGAT
>JARJDX010072796.1:0-14774 GCA_030264735.1 Gymnusa sp. GC000175 | reverse complement strand
TTTAAAGTTTTTCCTGAATATTTCGCTTGTTTTTTAAAATAAATGTGCCTTGTCGCATATCAAATTAAAGCAAAAATTTAAACCGCGTCTGAAAATGTGCACATTTTTTAAATTGCTTCGTTTGTTTCTCCGTTTTATTAAAAATTTAGTATTAGGCGTCGACATATTTTTATTTTTTTTTCTTTTTTAAAGGAGGTTCATCTGTTAATATTTTAATTATTTTTTCATAGCACCCTTAATTTTCGCATAAATCAACTTTAAAATTTTGCGATCGTGAGCTGTTTTATAAATTCAAAATTTTAGTTATTTTATTACATACGTTAAAATGTTCTGGATGTAATGGTGAAAACCAAAGTTCCATACATCAACGCGTTTCGGCGCAATTCACTTTAATAATTTTAATCTAGTGTGCCATGATTTTAAAGTTTTTCCTGAATATTTCGCTTGTTTTTAAAAATAAATGTGCCTTGTCGCCTATCAAATTAAAGAAAAATTTAAACCGCGCCCAAAAATGTGTACAATTTTTAAATTGCTTCGTTTGTTTTTTCGTTCCTAGTTTAAAGTTTTTTGAGCGTTTGTTATTTTGACCACGAATAATTATAAATTGATAACAATTGCGTTACTAAGGCAACGTAAAAAGTAACGCCGCGAGAACACAGTCATCACGTCAATTATTTTTTTATATTTTAATTTCCGTATTTCATTTTTTTTTTGGCATGAGTCGAGGTTTTTTAAATATGTGTGCAATGAAATGGACACAATGTTGTAAAATTACGTAAGTATGCACGCGATAATTGCAGTTTATGACTCGACGTGATTTACATTTATGTCTCCTCACATAGTTCGCTCTTTCTCTCTCTTTCCATGGGTGTATTATAACCTAAACTCAATGTCATGTACAGATCTGACAAGATGCGAGCGAGATAGTGGTAATAACAATAAAAAAAATGTTTTTAGGTTAAGTCACATATTTTTTTACGATTTTTTTCGTCGGACAATTAGAGTTGACCGTGCGCGCTTATATTTTGTATGTGCGTTTGTGATACTTGGAAAAAATAAAGAAAACGTGTTTATTTTTGAACAATCGTAAAGTTTTATATACGCTACGTGTGACGCGGATCCAAAAAAAAAAATAAAAAAAACAACTTCCTTTTGATTCAGTAATTGTTTTAAAAAAAATTATGTTTTTCGTTTAATATTTTTGCCTCATTTTATAGCTTATTAAAAGGCGAATATTTTATTATTTGGAATTTTTTTGATAGGACCCTTAGTTTTCACAAAAATCAACTTTAAAATTTTACGATCGTATTTTGTTTTTTCGTTTTTTTGCAATAACTTTGCTAATTTTTGTCCTAGAGCATAAATTCAAAAACGAATTTGTTCAGAATTTTAAAGCGCGTTTTTACAGCATGTGTAAATTTCAAAAAAACAACTGACAGCTCCGCCAATTTTATTATTTTTTTAAAATACATACATAACATTTATTAGGAATCGCGTTTATTTTAATTTTAAATAAGAGTTTTGAAATTTAAATCGTTTTAAGTAAGCGCATTTCGGTTTTAATTTAAATTACTAGTTCCTATCAAGTTGGCTACGAGTAAAAAGTTTTTCTTGAATAATTCCATTTTAGTTGGAGATAAATATGGCTTGTCGCATATCAAATAAGAGGAAATTTTAAGCCGCTTTTAACTGGGAAACTTTCATTTCATGTTTATTCAATTGTTTCGTGATTAATTTTCATGAAAGTTGAGAAATTACGGGGTACTTACCAAAATTTATTTGAAACGTTTTTTTTTCTTTATTTTTCATTCGTTTTCTTCCATCTCCACTTTACCTTACGATATTAAGATAAAGTTTTTCATTTGTTTTTTTTTTACATGTGCGATACGTCACAACTTATTTCATTTAACAAAAAAAAAATACTGTCGATGATTCAGTGTTATTAAGTTGGTAGTACGTTATTAGTTTAATAATTCCATTTAAAAAACATAATTTTATTCATTTGTTTTTATTTCCTGTTAATTAATTTTAGTGCCATTTTATAGCATTTTAAAAGTTGAGTATTTTATTATTTGAAAATTTTCGATGGCATAACCACAAAAATTAACTTTGAAGTTTTTCGATTGTGTTTTGTTTTTTCGTATTTTTGCTTTTTGTTGAATATTTTCTGCACCATTTGATAGCTTTTTAAAAGGGGAATATTTTATTATAAGGAAAATTTTTCATAGCACCCTTAGTTTTCGCAAAAATCAACTTTAAAATTTTGCGATCGTGTGTTGTTTTATCATTTTTTTGCAATAACTTCGTTAATATTGGGTCTACAACAAAAATTTAAAAACGTACGTGTAGAGAAATTTGGACTTTTTCCGTTTTCTAACTAAAAAATTAACAAATTGGTCGCTTTTACTTTTAAACAAAAAAAAACAAACAAAGTTTTAGAGAATTTCGTAGCCATTAATTCATTTTTTATGTTTTTAAGTTGGAGTTAAAATTTGAATAATAGTTAAAGGTAAATAAGTCTTGTCGCATATCAAATAAGGGGAAATTTTGTACCCCTCTCAACCGTGGAACTTTCAAATGCGCATTCATTCCATTGTTTTCAAGAATTAATTTTTTTTTTCGAAATTTCCCATGGTATTGTTGTGCTTAACGATTCCAGCAGCGGCAAAGATTTTTTCCAACTTGTGGGAAAGGAAGGTGCATTAGTAAATGGAAATCAGGGAATCACATCAGAGGCCAATTCTCCAGGTCTTCCGCGCGCGCGTTTTCCGACGTTATGTTTTCTCTTCAGCGTTTTCTATTTGTATGACGGATATTTTTCTATCGAAGCTACGTGCGGGCCGTGTTATTACAGTCTTGTTATGTTAGAAAATACTGGGAAGTCCCATTTTTATTTCCTTTTGTGCTGAAGTGCATTTTTATTAGCACAGCGGAAATCTCAAGCGCGCACAAATTATTCTCACTCAATCGCACAAATTATGCATAATTTTATCAACAATTATTACCTCAAGACGTAACTTATTAATAAAAAACAATATTTGTAATGAATTTATTTTTGCCATAAAAATGCGCTCCAATATTCTCCAAAAATTCGTTTTTGAATCATTTTTCTAGGACCAATATTAACAAAGTTATTGCAAAAAAACGATCGCAAAACTTTAAAGTTGATTTTTGCGAAAACTAAGGGTGCTATGAATTTTTTTTTTAATTTTTATCAAGAAGCAAAAACAAACGAAAAAACAACATACGATCGCAAATTCTAAAGTGCGCTTCAAAATTCTCTATAACTGCGTTTTTGAATTTTTGTTGTAGCACAAATATTAACAAAGTTATTGCAAAAAAACTAAAAAACAACACACGATCGTAAAACTTTAAAGTTGATTTTTGCGAAAACTAAGGGTGCTATGAAAAAAAATTTAAATAATAAAATATTCGCCTTTTAAAAAGCTATTTAATGGTGCACAAAATATTTAACAAGAAGCAAAAACAAAACGAAAAAACAACATATGATCGCATATTTTAAAGTGCGCTTCAAAATTTTCTATAACTGCGTTTTTGAATTTTTGTTGTAGCACAAATATTAACAAAGTTATTGCAAAAAAACTAAAAAACAACACACGATCGCAAAACTTCAAAGTTGATTTTTGCGAAAACTAAGGGTGCCATGAAAAAATTTCTAAATAATAAAATATTCGCCTTTTAAAAAGGTATTTAATGGTGCACAAAATTTTTAACAAGAAGCAAAAAAATCGAAAAAACAACAGCTATTTAATGGTGCACAAAATATTAACCAAGAAGCAAAAAAAAAAACGAAAAAACAAAACACGATCGCAAATTTTAAAGTGCGCTCCAAAATTCTCTAGAACTGCGTTTTTGAATTTTTGTTGTAGTACAAATATTAACAAAGTTATTGCAAAAAAACTGAAAAACAACACACGATCGCAAAACTTCAAAGTTTATTTTTGCGAAAACTAAGGGTGCTGTGAAAAAATTTGTAAATAATAAAATATTCGCCTTTTAAAAAGCTATTTAATGGTGCACAAATATTTAACAAGAAGCAAAACAAAAACAAAAAAACAACATACTATCGCAAATTTTAAAGTGCGCTTCAAAGATCTCGATAACTGCGTTTTTGAATTTTTGTTGCAGCACAAATATTAACAAAGTTATTGCAAAAAAACAAAAAAACAACACACGATCGCAAAAACTTTAAAGTTGATTTTTGCGAAAACTAAGGGTGCTATGAAAAAATGTCTAAATAATAAAATGTTCGCCTTTTAAAAAGCTATTTAATGGTACACAAAATATTTAACAGGAAGCAAAAAAAGCGAAAAAACAACATACGATCGGAAAATTTTAAAATGCGCTCCAAAATTCTCTAAAACTGCGTTTTTGAATTTTAGTTGTAGCACAAAAATCAACAAAGTTATTGCAAAAAAACTAAAAAACAACACACGATCGCAAAACTATAAAGTTGATTTTTGCGAAAACTAAGGGTGCTACGAAAAAAATTCTAAATAATAAAATATTCGCCTTTTAAAAAGCTATTTAATGATGCAAAAAATATTAAACAAAAAGCAAAAAACAACACACAAATTTTAAATTCGATTTTTACGAAAACCGCGCGACAAAGTCCAAATTATAAAATATTCAATTTTCAAACTCTATCGAATTTCAAATTGTGTTTTAACGCTTAATTAGGTTAAAAAATTGAAGTCAGTGGCGGTGCGCCGTCCACTGAAGCTATTTTTAATTTGGTTAAAATATGAAATTAAAAAAAAAAAAGTTGGCGCTGGTTTGGTTGTTTCAAAATTTACACACACACTAGTGCCAAGTAAAGAAACAATTGATTACCTGCAACCTTCAGTTGTTATTTCAAGCAATTAGCAGCTGTTTTGGGAGAGATGTAATTAAATAAATAATTTTTAAGGAGCGTGAGTTTAAATTGTCACGCCGCTTAAAGACATAATTTACGTTTATAATAATCATACTTATTGGTTATAATAATAATAATATATTTGTCATATACATTTCTCAAAAAGCTATTGGTTCTTCTCAGCATTTGTTTTTGATTAATGAAAAAAAATTGAAAACTTACAACCATGAGCATGTCTTGAAGTTGTATTGAAGTTTTTCGATAAAAATACGCGCAAGCGTCCAAAATAGTTGGCGCGTAAAAATTCCGTGCGTGTTTTTGTAAAATGCGTGATGACGACCACTTGTCGGATTTGTCGCGCGTTCGAGACGAGCACCACCAGCAGGAGCGCGACTCTGACTGAACGAGTGTGTACTACCGCTGCCGCGTGTTCCTAAAAACTGCTGCTGCCAGCTCTCTAACTGCTTTTGCCTCTTGCAGTGCTTTCCTGCTTGGCGGAGAATGCGCTCGGCAGGTGCATCTGCGATATCTGCATTATGTGTGTCTGTCTGTGTTCAAGTGTACATGCACCTGGACCGCCCACCATATCACACTTATCAATTGTTTCATATCGCACCCCGACGCAATTTGAAACCCGCAGATAATCAACATGGACTTAACGCGCAATTTATTTATTTAAACAGACCAGTGGCTCAATGATCAAGTTTAGGTTGAAAGAATCACAGGTTCGAATCACTGGATTACCACTGGTCATTGAGATAAAAATTAAACACACTCTAGTCTTAATCTCATTTCTTTTCCCGGATTTAGCGTATATATACGTCATGGACGTTATATCCGTCAGAGGCAGAGGTTAATAGCATAGATTTTAGAACGACTAGAAGCTCGTGTGCAGTCCACTAAAATCGGGGTTTATTAATCCAGTTACAAACTTTTTTTTAGCAATTTGACTTCAAACAGACATAAATATGCTTACAAATTACATCTAACTTAAACCATCATACGGAGCGTGAAATTTGCTTTAATTTGAGACGTAACATGACCTACTTAGCTCAAAAATTGGCAGAGTTATGAGCGAAAAATGAAAAAATCATGGCCGACTAGACCAAAGTTTAAAAACCCCATTTGATCATGTGATATTCAACTTTTTCCTTAAAATAACCTGAATTTCATAACGCCAATAGACTTTTTTAAAGAACATCACACAAAAATAATTTTAGCGCAAAACAGATTTATGGTTCAATTTCAACAAAAAATTTATGTTGGCAACGAACATTTTGTATTTTTATAGTGATTTTATCAATCAACTACATAACTTCATTTGAATTAACTTCATTGTTGCCAAAACAATCATCGGTGTTGCCAACATAATTTTAATGTTTACGTCAAAATATCAGTGTTGCCAACCCACGTCTTATAATTTAATTAATCATTAGTAATAAACTTCAAATGAGGTAAACTTCGTTTGAAACAACATCATTGTTGTCAAAGCATCACTGTTGCCATCTAATTTCAATGTTTACGTCAAAAAATCAATGTCACATTTTACATATAAATTGTCACTTATTATTTAAACTTTATTTAAAAACACTTCATTCTTGTTAAATCAATCATCGGTATTGCCAACCTAATTGCAACGTTAATTTTCAAAAAATCTGTATTGCCAACCTAATTTCAATGTTGACGTCAAAAACCAATGTTGCCACGCACATTTTACATATAAATTGTCACTTATTACTTAATTGAATTTTATTTGAAACAACTTTATTGTTGTCTAATAATTCAGTATTGCCAACCTAATTGCAATGTTAATTTTAAAAAGTCGGTGCTGCCAACCTAATTTTATTGTTTACTCAAAAATATCAGTGTTGCCAACGCACGTTTTATATTATAATTATCAATTATTAAACAAACTTCATTTGAAACATCATTATTGTCAAATAAATCATCGATGTTGCCAACGTCATTGCAATGTTTCCGTCAAAAAATCATGTTACCAACTTACATTTTATATTTTGAATAATCAACTTTCTATGACATTACCTTCATAATATATAGTTCAACTTCACGTCGTCAAATCAATTATCGACGTTGCCAATCTAATTTTAACTACAAAATCGGTGTTGCCAACTCAAATTTTATATCCGGTCACTCCATAACATACACATAAAAATTTAGTCCAAAAAATTGAAGCATTTTCTTATTGTTTGTTACATCACAACCTAAGAAAAAATATTAGTTGGTAAACCTGCTGTAAGAAAATATGCAAAAACTCAGTGATGTCAAAATATTTATGAATATAACGCACCAATCATTATTTAAAATATAATGGCGCGAAATTTAAATAAAGCAATCCGATTGGATGAATTATAAAACAATGCACCAGATTTCTGCATTTTATTTCATTCGGTTGAACAAACGTCCTGCTAACATTTATTATTCCTCACGTATTAAAACTGCAGCGGTGCGCAGATCTGATTTAAAATTTAAATGAATGCATCTACATGAAGAAAAATAAAATGAAAAGATTACATAAAATGTATATTAAGCATGAGTTACGAGCATATAAATGAATTCTGACGAGTAATTTCGTCGATTCGTCTTAAATTCGTGTAATTACCTCGCGCGTTCTGATTACTCCGCTTGCGGCTAGGCACCAAAACTATAATCAAATCATACCTGTTGATTTTATTTATGTTGGTTTTTTAATTAACAAAACAATTTTATCAATATTCATAATTTTAAATTCGACACGCATTGTTACCAACTGTATCATGTGTAGACAACTTTAAGTATCAACTTAAAATAATTAACCAAAATATATTTAGACGCTTTTTAATTACTGTTAAGAAAATATTTCGTTACAGATTTCGTCCTTTTTTTCAATATTGAAAAGGTTGCGACGCTAAACGTGGCGTCAAAAAAAATTTCGTAAAAAAAAGTTTTTCAAATTGTCAAAGCATCAATTTGGTAGGATGTTGGGAAATTGGTTAAAAACGTAAACATCTAATTTAATTGGTTTGTTTAAATTTCGCGCCCATAATTCTTAAATTGTGATTGGTGCGTTTCGATTACCTAATGAAATGCTATTGGTCGATGTGTTAGTTGCCAAATTGTTCCGCCAATTACATTGCAACGTTTAAAATTAGCGCTTAATTTTTAATTTAAATTAGTTTTATGTTTAAATAAAATCAGAAATGTGATTGGTGGTATGTTTCATATTTGTATCGTTTATCCAATAAGGTTGCTTTGTTTCAATTGCGCGCCATTATTTCTTACGTTATGACAGGTGCGTATTGTTTAAGTTGCATTAAATGATTAAAAGGAGGATTGGTGGAATGTTATATTATTGAATTATTTCTCTAATCACATGGCAAAATTTAAAATTTGTTAGAAGTAGGTTACGTATTTGTTTAATAAAAGCGCAAATTAAATTCGTCAATTGCTTTATGACCCAATCAGATTTCTTGTTTTAAATTTGGCGCCCATATATTTTGAAATGTGATTGGCGCGTTTTATTTCATTTCATTAAATGCATTAAGCTTATTGGTAGTTTGTTTATTAGTTATTGTATATTCTCAGCCAATCAGATGTTGCGGTTAGTGCGTTCATGTTAAATTGTTTAAATCTAGTTTAAATTCAAATTTGTTTTTATAAAATAATTATGAGAAATGAGAGTGTTGTGAAGATTCCTGTTTGTCGGTTTGCGGTTAACGGCACTAGTGGTTGGTTCTCACCTGTCAGACACGTACGGGAAATGCCCTTCCGACCAGACTAGTCATATAAATGGGGTCATAAGTCTCTTGGCATCATCGCCGCTCGTTATAACCTGCACTCCGTCGAGTACATTTATCATATTAGACGACTCTATGCGAACGTCTTTATCCATCTTAATCAATTCTTCTCCAACTCGTATAACGACTCTCGCATCCAGTGAAAAATCACGCGCGCGAGCGCCACACTTTTCTTCATTAAAAACTAAAATTGGTTTTCCAAAACTATGAATACAGTTTATTAAAAAAGAAACGTCTACATGAATTATTTAATAATAATTGTAAGAAGGGTGCCCCATGACATAAGCATGGACGAAAACTCAAATATTGTAGCGACTGACCAATCACCAATTAACTGGTAGATGAGGGAGACCTCGCAGAAAAACTTTTCCTCTAATTATTGGTGATATATCTGTATTTATATAATAATGGAAAGAAATTAATACACGGACCTCGTATTTTACAAGTTTAAAAATTTTGTTCAGACATTTGTAATATAAATACCAACCTTAAACAAAAAGTAGGGTTATGTTGCTGATTTTTTAACTTCTAAACTAAACGGACGAGATTTATCCAAATTCCATGCATTTATAAACACAACTTTATCTTGTATTACAAAAAATATTGCAGCTGCCTCGTTTCGTGCGACACTGCGAAAGGCACAAGACACTCTTAGTGCACCCAAATGGTACACAAAGACCCCTCAGCGCCAATAGCGCAATAGCTTTCAGTGCCCATAGCATCTGACCCTATAGGGGCTACGTAAAGCAGCACCGACCTTACAACAGACTCCAGAAAGCTTCACCGGTTCTGTCAAGGCACAAGGTGCCCCAATCATGAACCTCAATAATGCCTCTACGATGTTTGTCACCCCTTCGCGTAATTCGCGAACCGAAACCGTCAATCATAACGCAAAAGGTACCTAAAACAAGACGGGATTGAACTGCCGCCGAACCGTTAAATTGATGGATTCCTATCCTTGCGGTTGATAAGAACCACCCACTCTTATGGTCTGTCAGCTGTAGGTTATCAGCAATCTTCGAATGATGTCTTTCGTTTCATTCGAAATCTGCACTATTTCCTGGACGTGCTTGACCGCGTCTACTACATAATATCGTTTGGAAATTTAAAGGTTTGTGCTATCTCAATTGGCTGGAGCGTTAGCACCGCGTCGTACATTACGTTCCCCAGTATCGGCCCTATAACTGATCCTTGCGGTGCGACACTAACCTAGTAAATCTCTAAACCGTTGTCGGTAGTGTACACTAGACTAGACCCTGTTAAAGAACCTACCGGTAACTCTGTCGATCTCTAAAGTGACCCTTGCGGTAGCATGCCAGTAACCTAATAGATCTCTAAACCGTTGTCGGTAGTGTACACCAGACCCTGTTAAAAGAACCTACCGGTAACTCTGTCGATCTCTGAAACTTCGTTCCACACTTGAGTCCAACAACTGACCCCTGTGGCACCACCACGCTGATATCCCTGTAGATCTCTGACACGTCGTGGATGGTGTACACCACTTCAACGGAATGAATATATTTTAAGTAAAGTAAGTAAATTTTATGTAAAGGAAAATCAAACACACAAAATCATATTTTATTCAGGAATATAATTATGATGAAATAAAAAAAAAATGTTGTACTTCCTTTTTGGTAAAAAAAAAATTGATATTACCACAAAAAAATGAAAATTCTCGTTCGTATAGGCTAGTACACAACCCTTCAATGAATATATCTGCGTGCAAGGGAACAATTGGAAGCAAATATTTCAAAACTAAAATCAAACTTTGTGTATTACTTATAACAAAAATGAAGCGGACATAAATTTTGTTGTTTATATGCGTAAAAGGGTCGAGTAGTGCATCTATCATTCTTTTTGTTTTTCAAAACTAATTTCTTCTTTATGCTATGTCATGTTAAAAACTACGTGACTGCGTAGATAGGCAACCCAAACGACATGCTTTACAGTGGCGCCAATGTTTGGTTTAACAGTCTTGCCAACTGATGTTAGTTGGGTAGCCTAATTACAAGATCGCGTGATCACTCTTTTCCTGCTTCTCTGCAAATGTAAATTAATTTTTCGACAGCTAAAGACGTATATATACGCCCTTTTTTTTACATGATGCTGAATATGGGAGAGCGTATATATACGCCTTCAGCAACCAAATTATAAATGTGTACAACAGCATATATATACGCCTTCAGCAACCAAAGGAATAATTATAAATGTACATCGTACATTAAAACCATAAGCCACCAATTGCCCTAAATATACGTCGAGCTAGGTACTAACCCCAATTATAGATCATTCCAAAACGAACATAACCTAGAATAAATGCACGTAACCTAAAATTGTACAATTTTATAATATAATCTCTTTTTCACATGCAAAATATTATTTCACAAATTTTGTAACTTTCAAACTGCAAAACATACTTCTTTCTCACTGCTTTTACGTTATATGTACGATTTATAAGTAAATTTTAACTTAATTTAGTCTTCGATTAGATGTGGACACAAACAGTTAGCAGTTAAAGTAATTTATACACCCATTTTTGTGGCTCGCACAAAATTAACTAACAAACATGAAACTACGCTAATTGGAATGACCTATAACAATATAATAATCTAAGAATAAACTCGAAAGTGGAAACCTTAAACTAGGATACAAAATTTGAATAACTTAATTATAATAATTCATATTAGTTGTGCCTGCTTCGTTTTCCATATTTAGAAACGGTAAGGTATAGGGACTAATTAGGGGGGCTGGTTGCGATGATCCGTTCACCATCATACAAGATGATTGTTGGCTGGTTGTGGCCACAACCAAAGTGGGTACGGGTGATATGGGTGGGGAAGGACTATCCACTAAAGTTATTATACCACCGGGACTTACTGGGTAACCCGAACTTGACACTGAAGAAGGACCCGGAGTTACAGAAACACGAGACTGATTACTACTTGAAGATATACTCGTGGTATCTGTAAATACGAAGAAAACATTTGAATAATATTTTGTTTTAACTTGACTTTAAGTTAAAACTTAAATCGACGAAGCTAGATAATAGTACAGTAAAATTTGGTAAAAAATTACGTAAAAATTTGGGATAGGATGAAATTCGGGGGGAAATGTTTGTTTTGGCATGTAGTTTAACCGTATTTATACGCCTTTCTTATATAATTGTGAATGTGGTAGAGCGCGCATATATACGCTTTTAATAGAAACTTAAGTCTTTAGCGCTCTGGGTGATACATTTTTTTAAAAATCGTTGAAGGGCAAAAAATCGCAACGTTAAATTTTATATAATCTTTGTATTTTTTTCTAAAAACTAGATAAAACTCCCGTCGATCAGTTTTTTTGGCGCTTTTTTTAAACCGAGTTGTGTTTATGGGTGCCTTTGAAGCACCCCCAATTACCAGCTTTAGAAAAAAGCAATTTTTTCGCTTTTAACTTTTAAATGATACCTTGTAATGAAAAATATTTAAAAAAAAAAGTTGTAGCACGTTTAATTCCCTACAATTTGTCTTTGTTTAGCAATTTCCAACAACTAAAATTGGCTGAGTTGTAAGGGAAATATGCGGAAAAGGAAAACTGATTTTTCGGAATTAAGTAATTTTCTTAGAATTAATCAAACCATTATTTTTGTAGCATTTTTAACGACCAAAGCCAAATATATTTTATTTTCAAATTTTATGCAAACGTCTATGATGCAAACATAACCTCAAAACTTCATTTTTCGAAAATAAGTCATTTTCCTAAAATATTTTTAGATAAAATTGGTTCTTGTACGTCGAATTATGGTAAAACAATTTAAAAAAATTACCCGGGGGTGGCGTACAACCCTTATTCTGGGTTTTCCGAAAAATTTATAAATTCGTAGTAAAAATATGAAGGCGAAATTTTTAAATTTTCGTATCACTAAGTCTGATTCATTGTTAATATTTTTTCTTTTTACCCTACTCTACAGGGTGGGTTTTCGCTTCCTTAACTCCCCCTTTCCAATTGCATCTGTTTTCAGCAGCTACCATTCAATTTTTTACTTTTAGGACTTTCATGTCTTCTTTTATTTTTTTTTTTATCTGGCTCGCGGACTTTCTCTTCCTTTTGTGCCATATTGCTTTAGGCAATCGTATCATATGTCCAGCTCATCTGATTCTTTGTGATTTTATGTATCTCCCTTTATCAAGTCTTCTAGTTTATGATTCATTATTCTCCTTATTCCTTCTTCTTCATCATGGGCCAAAGTTTTTTTTTTCGATTCGATTCATTGTGATTCCGACATTGCAAACTTCTGCTCGGTAGCTTAAAGGCCGTCCACACACGGGTCGTTTGGTACTCGAAGCGTCTGCGACTCGAAGTCTTCCTCCAACCGACTTCCTATGTAAGTAAATAGAGGGCCGCCAACGATCACGATTCGATTGCCAAACGCCTCGTTGGCGGTGCTCCACTTACTTACATTGGAAGTCGGTTGGAGGGAGATTTCGAGTCGCAGACGCTTCGAGTACCAACGACCCGTGTGCAGACGTCCCAAGTGGAGGGCCGCCAACTAGCCGAGCCATCTGGCAATCGAATCGTAATCGATGCGTTTGCGACTCGATCGTCGCTCGAACCGTGCGACCTGTTAAGAACACGAAAAATCGAGCGTTGACGCTTGCACAATGCACCAATAGAAAAAAAATAACTGATAAATATATACGGGAAAAATTACGCGACTACTAACGCAATCATATTGTAAAATCTATCAAGCCACTTATAAATAAGAGGTTAAACTACATACCAAAAGTAAAATTTATTTCGAGTTTCACCCATTCTCTAATTTTTGTTTAAGCTCAAGTGTAATTTTACTGTACTAAGAGATGAAATTTAGAATATGTAATTGAAACACGCATTAAGTTTTATAAGAAGTATGTATTTAAGTAGAAAAAATTACATTAATTTTGTTTATTTTTTTGGTTGTAACAAACTTATTTTTAAGCTCAAATATTCAAAAATAAATAAAATTTACATCGTAGCCTATATTAATAAAAACAATTTGTGCAGAGCTCGTCTTGTTGGATAAAATAAACATAAAAATAAAATCTCTGCACAATTCTTACTTTTTCTTTCCTATAAAAGCAAACATTTGAAGCTATACGCAACCAAATGATAAAAACTAACCTGAAAATTTAATAGTAGAATCAGGTTTTGGATTAACTGCACGTCTTTTAGCCAAAGGCTCATCATCATCCGATTCGGATAATGTTAAATCCACAACGCTTACATCTTTAGGATTAGCAAGAGTCACTTCCACTGCGTCATCTTCCTTTGGCTTATCCGTGGAAGAAGTTGCATTTCCAGGAGTGACAAGTTCTAAAATAATTGTGATAAAAATTCGGTGGGAACAAGGTGAAAGGACCTTACCAACATCATCTGAAATAATTTCGATTGAATCATCGAGGGTATTTACTTTTTGTACTTGTTTCACAGGGGCGGGTTTCTTTGTCTCGCAATGGGAACTCCAATTACCATCCTTGTGTAATTGAATTTCACTAGTTTCAGATCCTAAATTGGCAGCTTGTAACACATCTTGGAAATATCTACGATAATAAAGTAACACATTTTTATACGTTTATAATTACAGTTACAGTACTTCACAGATTTGCACTTCTTTTTGACTTTTAATGACAAATTTTGATTTTTTATTAAAAACTTTGACTTTTTTTAATTAAATTTTAACTTTTTTGAAAGTTTTTAACTTTTTGTTTGACAATTATTGACTTTTTATGTCAAATTTTAACTTTTTTGAAAGTTTTTAACTTTTTGTAATGGCTCCTCTACACTATGGCTTATTGTGGGCCATCATGATGGTCACCATTATCATGGCCTGAGTGGACGCATCCACACAGTGGTCCATCTAGATGGACCATTCTAGATTTGCATATGCACATGCCACTTTAGCCACTGCGCAGCTTACTTGCGCATGCTGGCCTCCTTTGATGTGTGTAGTCGGACCGCGCCGAACGCCATTCATGGCCATCACCATCTCCATCATCCTCTACTGGGGGCACTACAGGCCATCTACCCCTCTACACAATGGTGATGGCTCTCAGTGGCTCAAGATGGGCCATAGTGTAGAGGGGCCA
>JARJDX010072785.1:0-11475 GCA_030264735.1 Gymnusa sp. GC000175 | reverse complement strand
ATAAGTAACAACCCCTAATGTATCTTTGTTGAACGACTAGTAAAAGTTAATTCTACAGTTTTTCCAGTTTAAAACATTTTCGTCGTACGTGATGATGCACTCTACGTTGTAAAAGTTTAAGGAAAATTTAAAAGGCGCAGAGGCATGCATATGTTGAAAGTAAAATAAAAGAATATAAAAACATTACAGTCTTCAGCATTCTTAAACCAAGCTAGAGAAAATTGGCTGATATTGTTGCATAATCAAATTTAAAGGTTTCACTGCAAAAGTATAAATAAAAGTACCATGAATATTTTATGGTTGGTTTTTGTACATTATTTTTAAAATTTATTTCTTTACTTCTTTCTAAAGGATTTTTTTAAACTATTTATATTAAAGAATAGACAAATAAAAATGGGGGAACATTATAACATACTTCTCATAAGAGAAAGGAGATTGCCATGATAGTCGCCAACCTCGATAGAGAAGGTACCTAAGAGGGGGAGGATATAAAATATTAGTTGCTGCAAATCTTACTAGCAATAACTTATAGTTAATACATTTATTTAATGGGTGCATTTTTTTGCTTACAGGCAAGTCGAGTAGAGGAAATTAAATTTTTTTGTTTTTATGATAAATCCAAAACAAATCAATATATCCAACATTTTAGCTAAAAAGTCACAAATTAAAACCAACTTTATATCACATCAACGATAAAACATTCCAATTAACCACAAACTATGATAGGCACTTACACAAGTGGCTTTAATAGATTGCATAAATATCATTCAAATATCTTACCACAATAATTACTAAAATTAAAGGTAGATAAAATGCCGGCCTAACTAAATGAAACCAAGATTAGATTTTCCTACACCTTCAAAATACATCTATGCAGTGTAAATCTAGGTAACGAACTTTAAAATAAAAAGCTACCTTTAAATTGCCAACAACTCTGCATTTAACAACAACCCAACATTAAAAGAAAAGGCATCAAGTCCCACAAGCCAGCCCAAACATCACCATATAATATCTGCAGGGTAAATTTATTGTAGTGTAGGACTAGAGAGGACCTATAGCCGATCTAGGTGTACTATTCAAAAGAAGGAAAGGAAGCAGCACGAATGATATATCAATCAGCTCGACAATAGCTTAATATCTAGTTTAACACTGACTCGGACTTAAAACTTATAACCAGCGCCAGACTTTGTCGAAAGGTTACATCGTTCAGGTTACATCAATTGTGGTACTAGGCTGGACCTATCATAACATGTAAGCCTATTTCGTACCTAGGCAGTTTCGGACCCAGACAGTAGGAGAATACATTAGCCGGTAGGCAAAAATCAAATTTAATATTTAGTCTTCTGGATAACTAAGGAAAAACAAAAGAAAGGAAAACATAACCATGCTCAATTTCTTTTTAATTTTAAATCCTAAATCCGGAAAAAAAATAAAGAACAATTATTAATTTATTTACTTACATGAATTAAAAGTTATTGGCTTTACGTGAAACGTTTTATAGCCAGTATTGAAACTTATTCCTTACCTGAAACAAAATACAAAATAATATTAAATAACGTTGATAAAAGTAAAAATTGTGTTGTCCGATGTAAAATAAATTGGTGAACATATAGTGGAAAATGTAAATTGGTGCAGTAGTATAATATTATTTGTGTGCCATGGCTAAAGAGTAGATATTTTCGGCAGCATCTGAATTTGGACGTCGAGGCGTAGCCGAAGCTTTCAAATAGATGGGGACGAAACAGATCTTTTTGACAATGATGCACATTATATTTTTTGAGCGACTAAAAGTAATTTTACAATTTAATTTGTTTTTTTACATTAGATAATTTATGGTTATTACAATTATAAATTTAGTTGTTTATGTGTAACCATGAAGATCTAGTAACTTAAGAAACGACACGTGGATGGCGCATCATCCAGCGAATCGACCAATATCAAAAACATTAGTCTTTGGTCGAAATTTCTTAAGACTTCAGAGACTAGACAAAAAGCGATTTAATTTTTGGCAAGTATAAGATAATAAAAAATAACTGTTTTTGATATAATCGTCCAAAAATATACCTTAGACGCAAAGCCTTTCCAATTGTGTGCAAATTACTGAGTTGACTACAGTATAAACGTGTTATGGGTAAACATAAATTAAATTTGCATTTTACATAATTAAAGTGCCGGTTAGTATGATTTTTATGAGATGTTGTGTCCCCATACATTGTGGTGTATCTGTATATTTGATAAAGAGTAATTTTACCGTCTGAAATGATACTAAACCTAAATTATTGTGTCAGAAAATGATGTAAGTCTAAAAAGTATGTCATCAGTTTGAAAATTTTAAAAAGCTATGCCTTTGAGTTACTTACATCACCCATGTCACACAAACATACAGATTTTTTTAATTTTGATTAATTTGCTTTAGTCGACCCTATTTTAAATTTAATTAGGACCATTACAATTAAAACACTTTTTTGTAATTATTGTAAGTGACGCTGTAATCGCAGCAAAAACAAATCTTGCAAAAGTTATTCCCGCGATTGCAGCGCCGCCTACGATGATACAAAATAGTATTTTGTGTAAATGTCATTTATTGTTTCTACGCAATTTAAATCTGCAATGAAAAGTGAGAGTCCTCCACTAAAAATTTCAAGTTGCCCCAAGAGGGAAATCTTTAAATTTCCAAGCGGGAACATCCATTGTTTAGGGCATTTGGATTGTGCAGAAAAAATAAGTACCTTTTACACGAAGCACTTTTTTGTAGTTATCGTATATAGTGTTACAATCGCAGAAAACAAGGATATTGAAATAATTTTTTCCTGTGATTAAAGCGCCATCTACGATAAGTACAAGAAAGTGTTTTAAGTAAAAGTTATGTGTTTAATGTACATTTTATTGAAAATGGGGGTTTCCATTTAAAAATAGCAAATTGTCTCCATTTCACACACATACGTGGGAAAGGAAGGCTTCATTTTAGCATTAATAAAGAGCACTTTTAAAAATACTAAACACGTATTTTTTGTTTTTTGTTTAAAAGTGTATTTCTCGAGATATTTGACCGTTTTCCGCCTTTTTGTCCACACTGTAGAATTTTAAAAGTGGAAAATGTGTTAAATAAAGCGTTCCTAAGCAGCAGAAATAAAAAAAATAATCCACCAGTTCATATGCTAACTTTTAACAATAGGAAAGTTAATAAAATATACGAAATTCAAGATATTCTAGGAATTAATAAGACGTACAAAACTTGTTCCTCAATAAAGATGCCAAAAATTTGGTCACACTAAAAAATAACAGCACCTAAGATAATAAAAAAAACTGTAAACAACATCCTTATTATAAAGTTACTAGAATATAAAAAGAAGATACAAAACCCTACTACTGCGGTCAAAAATAAATCTCAACAACTTCCGCAAAACCAAAAAAAATAGCAGGAAATAGGAAAACAAACGATAAATTGAAACAATTTCGAACCCATTGTGAAGTACAGCTTGACCAAGTCTAGCTGGCTGACTACTTATAGGTGCGCACAAGTATCTCCGACTTAAAAGTGAGAATGGTGGCGCTATCTTAAAGCAAAGTAATGTACAGTCTTTGAAAAAAAAAATTTGCGTCTAAGGCCCGTGACACAATGCAAAATTTGATAGAAAATTTTATTTAAAACATTTTTTCACATGCCAATATATACTGGTCAAGCTATTATGTTGTTAAAAGAAATGCACTATGAAACAATGAAGGGAAACCAATAAATTTTCCCTTGATTGCCAGAGAAAAGGGAACCGTTCGGTGTTCAAAAATTTATGCAAAGCTCTGAAAAATCAACATCAGCAAAAAATACAGCGGTAAACAGGAACACAAAGAAAATAATGAAACAATTCCAAAACCATTGTGGAGTAATGTTGTTAAAACAAATGTACCATAAACCAATGAAGGGGGACGGATTGGTCCCACGTTGATTGGCATAGGAAAGGGAACCGATCGTTCGAGTTTCAAAAATTTATATCTAGCTCAGAAAATTTCTCCGAAGAATTTATTTTTGGGCTATATTTATTTAAAATAATTCTTACTTTTAGTTATTAACCAGTTTTAATTGCTTGTTGAAGGCTTACTATAATAGTTGATTTGCACGTGGTGCTATATTAAGAAACAAATAAAAAATCTTTAAATCTAAATCATAGTAAAAAAAATATTAGGAATCTTAATACAAGCAATTAATAAAATAATATAAAATTACAAATCACTTATATTTAGAAAAACCATTCACGCTTTGGTGCACGGTTCTACATCCAAAGTAATTTGCGACCACGAGTCGTTTCGGTATAAGGCACACATGTGCTATCACTTTGTCAATGGCGATAAAAACATGTTTTATCACATTTGCGAAAGAAATTAAAGACACGAATTTGATACGCAAAAACTATTAGAAAAATTTTACACACTCAACGCTACCTATCGGGGTGTAGAATAGGCAGTTCAGTGCAACTAGTGGTCTACTGCATATATCGATTTACATACAATTAAATATTGGTTTCGTTACACCAACAACTTAAAAAAATGCTATTAGATATTATATCACATCTTAATAAGCAAAAGAGAACCCAAGAAGCCTTCAAGAAATATATTATGGCAAGATTGATCAAATCAAAAAGCAGCAGCGAAAAGCGTGCACTAGGAAATGACTTTAAAATATTAGAATAATAGCTAGAAATACCAACGCAATTTTACAATATAAAAAACAAATTGTAGTAAATGCACCTGAATAATAAACAAAATACATGTTTAGCGTCAAAAACAAAATAAAAACTATAAAAAAATAATAATTAATAATAATAATAATAATAATAATAATATAATAAAACTGAAATAATTAAATAACTTAATAAAAATGAAATTACAAAATTTTCATTTCGGACACTTAATCACTTTAAAAAATTACTTGTCTTCAATTTACCTACCTCGCATCTCCTACAATCTGTTTCAAATTTATAAGAATAAGTCTCTAGTGATTATTTAAATGGTGTGTTAATAATAGCTTCAAATATATTTGCAAAATTTTTATTTGTCATCAAGGTTGCTCTTGTGTTAATTTTTTTTACTCTATCATATTTTCTTATTTCTTTTATTTGTTTGTATTGTTAAAACAATATATTGGATAAATAATGGATTCACAATTAAATAATCAATTTCGTGTCCATAACAGCTTTTATAAATACGACCAATTAAATAACCATAATGGCTTTATAAATAACCATTTACATATTGAATTCGTTTTATAAATTGTGCTTAAAAATGAATGCTTTAAAAAAGTGTATAAATCAAGAATATAACCATAAGTAAATTTATTTTCACTTTTCCGAAAAGCGAAAGTCTAGTAATCGTGCAATTTTTTTGTAATTTTATTAGATTTGAGGTCTTCAGATATGGAAAGTCATTTCCTTGTGTTCCTAAGCGAACACACTGAAGAACAGTCAAATTTATATCTAAGATTCTTTTTATAAGATCTGAAACAGTAAGGTTTTTGGGTAAAATAGGTAAACCGAAAGTTTTTTGCGTCCATTGCCATACAAATTTTAAAAATTTTCAAAAATTGCTTGTAAACGTGATTGCAGTAACCTTTACCTCAAACTTATTTTTTATTTGGTGAATTTTTTTTTCACTTACAGGAAAGTCGAGTGGAGAACACTCAATTTTTTTATATTTGCAGCAAAGAGTGAAAATTTTTAATTAAATCAGTAACTTCTAAAGTTTAAAGGTAATGATTACCCCAAAACTAATGGGTAATGTATTAAAGAACACAAAAAATAAATTTGAGATAAAATTGTGACCAGTTTGCATAATAATATTATTTTATTATTGTTATTATTATTAATTATGTGCACCAAATATAAATGTCTCACACAAAGTCAACAAATCAAACTTAATTGTAAATAAATAACCCGTATGTGCTTTCTTCTTGTTTACATTCCCTGTTATAACATATATCTAACGAGTATAACCAGGCCTGAATAAATATATCCCTTCTATAATTTTCCGATATATCTTTTTAATTCAATCCAATTCAATCTCGAATTTAATATTTTTCAAGAAACTAAAATTTCCTTTGACAAAAGAGCTAGTAGACAAAAACCAAAATCAATTAATTTTTACAATTAATCCATGCTAAAGTTACAATAATTTTAGAAATGCACAAAATTTTTTAATTTTGATTTTAAGATTGAATATGTTATATTTTTCCTATGTTAAATACAAAAATATTGTATAATTTAGGTGTAGCGTTTTAAAAAAAAAATGGTGTTGCAGCATTTTTGGTTACGCTACTTCTTCTTTCCCCACCCGCTAAAGGAATGTGGCGAAGTTTTTGACTTTTGGCTTTCGACGAAAATGCATATTATGCGCTCCCCTTAACAATAATTAACAAAAATGTTATGTGGTGCGTTATGCTTTACGTTAGGCGTATGAAATATTTAGGCAACGACAAAAAATTAAAGGATACAAAAATATTTAATAAAATTAGCGATAAATTTCACCACGCATGAAGCTTTTTGCCATTTTCTTAACATAAAATTTTTATTTAAAAATATTTCGTTAAAAAGTCAAGTAAAGCCCAAGGTCAAGACTTTAACAACTATGGTATTTTTTATGCATACACAAATTTTTTAATAAAATTATGAATAACGAAAGAAAGAATCTGGAAATAATTCAGTAGAACATGAAGCAAACATGAATCTAGTAATATTTTACATTTTTCGAGATTGATTGCTCTTAAAAAACAAACCAGGTGGATCAATGTTACTCCACTTCATCCGATTATTATTTTTACCTTTCCATTGTTGAAAAATTCACATTTTAGTTAAAAAAATGGAGGTGTGGTCACCACACGACTCTTATTTACAAGTATAAAACATTTAACACTCTTGTTTTGTTTTTTCCATAAACTTGATGTTTTTAAAATATTTGCAAAAAATTGAAAAACCTAATTAATAAACTACCACTTCTGGTTGGTTGATTTAAGCCAAAAGTCACTGGGACATTCCATGTCCCAGGTCGATCAGTTTAGGCGTCTGTGCTGTAAAGAGGACACAGACAGGCAGGCAGATAGAGAGATAGACAGACAAACGGATAGACATCACTTCGAAAACAACTTTTTCTGAATGAGGGGAGGGAAATCTTAATTTCAAAGATTACTATACTTTCATTTACTTTGCAAATAAAAGTAATAATATTTATAATATATTTTTGATTTTTTATTTAAATTTATTAGTTAATTACCAGACACCAACAGTAAGTTATCATCGACTATATAATAACTAAAAGGACAATTTACACACGCCCGATCCTGGACGTACGTACATAAAACTCGGCTAACAAAGGTGACTAGTCGTAGTAGGCAACCTAAGATCAAAACCAGGCAAACAAAAAATAAAACCGATCTACGTAAAAAAATTTAACGTCGAATCACTTACGGAGGAAAGTACAAGGAAACTGTATGAACCTAGACTAACCCAGAAGCCCAATAGTAAGACCATTTGAAAAAAACTCCACAATTAAGGACCAATGAAAGGTACTGGAAAAAAACATCGTCGATGCTGCAAATGAAATCCTAGGACGTCGTAAAACCAACATCAGAAGTAAAAGAACTGCCAAAAGAATACATACCTGAACTACCTCATAAAACTGAAGCAACGTGGGCAAGGTAAGTTGAGTAGCGCAGTTAATCAATCGCAAATATAATTAGAATAAAGCAGGGATACTAAAAGAAATTCTTAACAGATATAAAACTCTATCTGTATGGTGCGAAAAAGAAAATATGGACAATACTTAGAAAAAACAAAACTAAAATTAGAAATATAATTTCAATGCAAGAGTGGGTAAAATCCTTTACAGCACTATATACAACGATAATACAACGGCACTGCGATGGGGAGTACTGCAGGAAAACGCAACAGAAGTAACGTAAGAGGACATAGAAGGCACCATCAAAAATCTCTTCTTTTAAGATCCAACGTCTTGTCAGATGTGTGGTGACATTTATGAAATGTCCTCTATTGGACTTTGTTGTTCATTTTGACAATCACCTGCCGGATGATGTCGTGCCATCTTGTTATGTAAGAAGTTTCTCTTACGGCTGTCTCCATATCTGTGTCCAAAAGTTGCTTGACAGTATCTACCAATCGGTAGGACGTCTTCTTTTTTTGCGTTTTTTATGTGTTTTGCCTTGTATAACTAGTTTTTCCATCTTTTCGCCCGCTATTGCGCTTAATAGTCATTGTTTCGGCTTTATATCATTTAAGATGCGGATGTTTGTTCGTCGGGAACTCTCAGTAATCTTTTCCAGCACCACATTTTAAATGCAATAACTCGTCGCCGGGCAGCTGGCGCAGTATCCAAATATTGTAAAGACAAGCTTGTGCACAAGATTAATCTTTGTGTTTTGTAAAATGTTCCTGTCCTCTTCTATGGACGTTAGCTGTGCCAAAAAGCCTAAAAAAATAGAAAATGTATAGGGTCTGATAAAATCTCAAATGAGATGCTGAAATATCTCGGAGGAGCTGAACTGGTCACACAAATGCCACGGTTTTTCCTATAGTTAATTACTAATAAAGAATACTAAGCTAAAACAAAGCCAAAACTACCGAGACGTTACTCGTTTACACACTGGACTAAACGCGTTACGTCGCTATTGCTAAGAATCCAAAGCAAGGGAATCGCTTTGCGTAAAGAACAGCAGAAATTTGGAAGAAACAGTTCCACAATCGACACAATATTTATAGTTAAACAGATAACAGAGAAGGTACATAAATTTAACAAGTCCATCTACATGTGCTTTATAGATATGATGACCAAAGCATTCGACCGTATATGGCTAAACGACGTACTGTACATTACCAAAAAATCTATCTTAAAACAGGCTAAAGGATGAGAGACACTCTAGGCAACATCATGTGGTATGCAGATGACGCGGCATAGCTCGCTGAAACGAAATATGATCTTTTACACTGTTTTGACACAGACTTAAAGGTTATAAAGAGATGACCATATTAAAGGACCTAATAGGTGCACGCTTGAAGTCGAGAGCAAAGTTATATAACTGGTAATGACCTTTGATTAATTAGGTGTGGAGATCTCGAGGCACTAGACCAAGAAATATGGGCTTAAACCATCAAAGCAACCAGAATATCGGGATGCATGGAGGACATAATATGGAGTGATAGTGGTAGAGCACTTAGTTTTATTTTACAGGTTTTAGGTCCGATCTCCGGCCACTGGGGATGCCATTTGGAATTGGAAAATAAATAATGATACTCTAAAATATCAAATTCCAACATGCACACATATAGATTACAATTATCACGCAGAAGATAACCAGTTAGTGGTAAAATCATAACAAATACAATATCTGGTGTACGGAAAATTGCTTAGCCATAATTGCTAGTCCGCTCTCAATTTCTTGCCAGAAAAGTTGCTCGCCACACAATTGATCGCCGGGAAAATTGCTTCCACCAGATATTGATTTTTAATATGTCGAAATCTTGAATTAAAAAAAATTACTGGGATCAATAACTAAAAAAATAGAGGTGTGGTCACTATATGACTTTCATTTACGAATTTAAAATATATCCGTTACTTTTAATAGAAACATAACTATATTTCATTATTTATAAGCTAATTAGATTGGAAGTACTGTCTCTTTATTTTGTTGTGAAATGTCATCCGTCACTTTAGAATGATATATGTATAACCTATATTATTAATTGTTAGCTAAATATACTGACAGTATGTCTTTGCTACTTGATGGAAATAAATTCAACAAAATGTTGCTCAGCAACAAACAATGATAAGTTCTTAAAATGTTAAATTTTAAAAAGGTTTTAGAAACAAAATGTATTGTAAATTTAATTCTAACCACTTTTGTACTCATGTTTTTTTCATAAACTTGTTAGTTTTTGACATTTTTAAACTACCACCTTGAGCAAAAAATTCTATTCATTCGTGGATAATTTTATTATTTTTACTCTGACGTAAGATGATTTACACGTCTCAAAAGCAATTCTTATTTTTATTATATAAAACATTTTCTTAATGATGATAATATCGCAATGAGTGTGAGTGCATCATATGGAAAACGACATGTACGAACGAGAGTTGAACACAATATTGGTTATTTACGCGAATTTTTTTACCTTTAATTTTTTATCAGATGAAATAAGGTTAGTAGAAAAAAAGCGAGGACATGGGTAGATAGAAAATTAAAAGGCGCATCATATAATTAACGAAAAAGAAAATTTAAGAAAAACTGATTGCGCTAGGAAAATGAAGGGAAAACAGAAAACAAACAAAATTTAGTTTTTAGGGGTGAAAATACTTTTTTTTTTGGGTGGATCATAATGGCGTCTTCGGGATGTGGGAAATTTTTTGGATAAAATAGATTTGCGTCTGTCGAATTGTGCAGGAATAAGTTAAAAGCAGGCAAGACATTGGCGTGCAACTGCTATTCTATATTTTCTGAAAATTTCGAAAAAATTGATAAACTTTAAAAATTCATAACCGGAAAACAAGGACAAAAGTCATAAAAAAAATTTAGTCTTTTTCATTGTGAACACACGAAAAAAACCGCAGGTTTTTTTAAAATTGAGGGACGAAATACAAAAACACTCGCAGCCATACAAACACCCCTAAAAAGAGAAAATTATTTTTTTCGACCCTTAAATGTTGAAAAAAAAATGGCTGGAAATTTGCAACGGGAGTTTTTCGGCGTTCTCGATCGCCATATTTTGCTAGGTTGCGCTATTTTCTATGGCGTCGCGACGCTTTTTTTAAACGCATCGCGACGCAATACCGTTCATAACACAGGGTCGAGGCAAAGGCTCCTCCGAACGGTGTTTTGATATTACCGATTTCTAATTTATTGCAAATTTAATTTTAACCAGTTTTGTGCTTTTTTTCCATAAACTTGATAGCTTTTGAAATATTTGCAAAAATCCGGTCGAAAACGGATATCTCCGCAAAATTCTCTATTTCAAAAATTTTCGAGATTACTATACTTTCTTTTACTTCGTAAATGAAAGTAAAATACTTGTATTTTAAATTTGTGTATCTCTGCATATAATTTATGAAATCTGTGAATCTTTAAGCTTATTATCATAAAAACTATTTCCAATATAATAATTTTGGTTGACAGCAACAGATATTTGTAATAACTGACAAATATGTATATGCTATTTAGTAAACCTGGTATTTTAATATAAATATATAAGAAAAAAAATATATCATTTCTAATACCTAATCAATTATTTATTTAATTTCTTATTAAACATTAATAAGTCTTATTAATGAAAAGAAAATTAAAACCAAACAAGGTTACATTTTCGACATGCACTACGTTATGGTATAATTTCATTAAACTTTCACATACATCAAAACTCTAATATCGTTATAAGACTTTTTGCACAAACTAAATTTACAAGCCATTACTTTGAAGCTCTTAGC
>JARJDX010072776.1:0-10222 GCA_030264735.1 Gymnusa sp. GC000175 | reverse complement strand
TACGAGTAATTACAAGTTACCTAATGGTGGGGATGAGGGTACTGGCCGCGAAAATATTTTAGGATTTTAAGGGGGCCGCGACTAATAAAAGGTTAAGAACCACTGCTATAGGCGATTTAAATTAATTTTTCCCGCCATATTTTATTGCACATGGTGGGTAAAATAAGGTTATGACAGATTATAATAATGGTAACTCGATGTTTTTGTGTATTTTTCTGTGGGTGGGCCGTTTTCAGGGTGTTTTTTTATATTTGGTGAATTTGTAAATATCGTTTAAATATGTAAACACATATAAATAAAATAAGGTACCCACCATGGAGTGCTACGTTTTTCCCCGCTTGAGGGCTTATCGCTTAGCTTGAATCGCGTATAGAATCAATAACTATCACATTAACAATTATAAGATCTATATTTTTGTAAAAAAATATTATACTTAACCTCTAACTCGTTTGTTTTTTAAATATGGAGTGTAATATCCAATATTTCGCAGGGCATAAATTATTTTCAATGACCGTAAAAAATATTCAATGGCATATTAAAGTCAATGGTATATTAAACTTGTATAAATTTGGGAAAATGCATTAAAAAAAGTGTGCGTTACGAGACCGGGGGAAAAGAAAAGAGCTCTCAATTGAAGCCATAAAAATCATTGTGGAAATGACGGATGCTTGTTTGCGGGAAAATTGATATATTTTTATGGCGTTCGGGGCGATTTTTTTTTTAATCCTCCACCACATTTTCCTAGGATTATCAACCGAGGCTTTGTATATTAAATTTAAATAAACAGCGATTAATCCCCGCTGTATTTAAATTTTTATTATTCCAGTTATTAACATTAATTTTGAATTATTAATATCATATATTGTTCTGTATATTCGTGCAACGAACCGTTGATATAAATATTTTTATCTAATTAATTATTCCTCATATATTTCAATACTAATTAAATTTTATGCCCTTTTGAATATTTTAATGTAATTCATCAGGAACAAAATTGATTTATTCGCATAATATTAACTTTTAATTATGTAATTACATCTATAAGTAATTTTCTTTTATCATTAATAATTTTGGTATAGAGATTAAGTTTTTCATAATTTTTCTTGTAGTTGTTGAAAGTCAAAGATACAAAATCCTAAATGAAACAAATTATTAAGCCAACCAATTTCTTGTTTTTTTCTATTTTTTCCTTGCTCTTCAACCTTTTTCTTCTTTTGTCACGTTTTTTTCTTCCTATTTTTTCCTTCTTTTTAATCTAATATATTCCTTCTTTTTTATCTAACATTTTTTTTTTCGTGTTTTCCCTTTTTGCTGCTAATCGTAAAGCTTGAGGCATATTACTATTGATGGATAATAGGATTAAAGAAAAAGAATTGACCCTTTTTAGATACTTATTTCTAATTCTTTCTTTTTTCTTCCTACTGCGTCCATCCTTTTCTTCCCACCCATTTTTCTCCCTATTTTTTTCTTACTTCTTCTTTCTGTCAACCGTAAAACTTGTAGCTATTTACCTTTAATGCATAAAATAGGGCTAAAGAAAAAGTTGAAGAATCGTAAGTTTTTAGGCAACAACAAAAAAATAGCAACATGGAACAAAAACAAGTAATTGGAATCATTATATTTGCCAAAAACTACCCAAACACGTAGTAATCTTTACAACTGTAATCCATTTTTATTCATGACATATTTAAAACCGTAAAAAAATTTGATGATTTGATAAAATCTTAAAACCAACATATTATGAACCGTTTTTGCAATTCACGGCTTCATTAATTATAAAACCCTCCTAGCACGCGAGTTAACACCAAATGTCTTCCTTCTTAAAATTAATAGTTGCACGCGATTACCCACTGTTTTATTGAAATAATCTTCTTATGTTTCATCCCCTAATTGCGCTTTAAATCCATTATTTTCCTTAAAATATTCCCAGTGTTGTTTCACGTGTTTTTACTGGCTTTACATTTTGCATACAGATCTCCTTGGATGTTAGCATTAGAGCTGCGGCTTCGAACAGTGGGTCATTAATGCAAACCGTGGACTTGTGTTGTATGTGAAATACGTTCTTCACGCGATATGAAAAGGCTTAGGGGGATCTACTTCCCAATATTAGCACCTTGCGAGTCCCCCCCGGAGACACTCGTATCATACACGATGAAGGTGCACGATTCAGCTGAAGATAAATGGCATTTTCGTAGAATGTTTGCAAGTATTGGTCATTTTATGTCCAGCATAAATCACCGGGTATAACATAATCATGCATCAAGCTGCCCTTTCCGTGCTTTATTTATTTATGACTAACGGGTAGACGGTAAATGTTTCATTCAATGGGACGTTAAAATTCAAACTTCGCACCAACAATTGCGTGCTGTTTTTGATGAATTACAATTGTAGGTATTATCGTGTGAATTATTTTGCGATTTTGTATTATCCGCACTCGTCACGTTAAGTGAAGTGCAGCGATACGGAGTTAATCGAATTTGCGACCCTTTCAAACGTCGGAATTAGAAACGAACGTGAAAATTGTTGGGCGCAAAAAAAATAATCAGGATATTTCAATTTGGAAAAACTCCCTAACGGCATTTGTTTTGTTTTATTTTTTCGAGTACATGATTGGTGTAATCAAGGGCCATAATGCAAATGTGAGCCGTATAGAGGAATTTTATATATAAGTGCGCTTGGAAGAATTTTATATCGCACTCACTAAATGGGAATTTTCATCGTTTTTTTTTCTCTTTACCCCGATACGTGCTCCACTCATCCTGTCGTTTATACTTTAAAATACACCCATAAAAGTAAAGGGCTTTAATAAAACATACCCTGCGCTCGTTTTTAAAAAATATTATTCTTGCCTCATTATACTTCTCATTGCTTTTAATTTCTTGGGTTGAAAGCGCTTGCCTTCAATGAACACAAAGGAATATTTCTCTTTGGAAAGTTTGATTTATTGGAAATTGTTACCTGTATTATAACTATAAGTTACTCAAACTTTTGAATACATTTAACAAACGCTCCCTATCTATACCATAATACTTTTTCATTAGTTACCATAAACTTTAAATAATTGTTCTAAATTTGAAAGCAAGACTTTAGAATCTAAAGAGCCTAAAATAAATAGTATTTTTGTGTTTAAATTATTTTTTGTTATATTAATGATACTCTTTTTGAATAACTTCTTTATTGTTATCCTTTATCTGAAAAATGGTTTGTGGATTATTGCCCCATAAATTTTTGACATATCCTCAAAGAAAAACGACTACAAGTATCAAATTGCATGATCTTAGTAGCATAGTATCTAACGATTTCTTTTTTTCGAAATCACGCGAGCATAAAAGTTTTCATGCAACAAGCGCATTGTTTGAGTGTGGAAAATAACCCCATCATATTAACACCATGTCTTCCGAATCAATACCACCCAATACAAGCTATAACCTATCGTTGACCTATCGCGATATCTGTTTTCGGTGACAGCACAGATTCGTTCTTCGAAGTCACGCGACCATAAAAGTTTTCTTGCAGTAATCTCATTGTTTCAGAGTGAAAACTAGTCCCATCCTCCTAAAACCTTGTCTTCCAAATTAATACCATCTAATACGAGGCATATAGAGTTTTTTGACGTATAGTGATACTGATTCCCATCAATACACATTGTAATTAAGGTTTGTTTTCGACATTTTTTGAGTACAATCACCCTGTATTAAATTTTTGCAAAATCTGGAATTTTAGGTATGAGAGTATGATAATAAAAAAGTTAATCCTGGAAGTAAATAGAATTTCGGTGTAAGACCCTTATCAGACGCTCAGAGAGAGAATTTCGGTGCCATACGGTCGGCACATAAAGTAATAACAAGTTTTTATGTACATATGTAGCAACGGTAGGTACAAAATAAAACCAAAGCAAGAACGCGGTGCGCGCATTTTCTCTTTTAAAGGATCTATGCGAGTTTTTGCTCGTTTTCTCTGCAGAATCCCCACGAATAGAAACCGATTGCCAGGAATGTTAAAGGTGATTGAAAACGTTCCCAACTCTATGATGTGCACGTCTGGAAAATTAACGTGATGATCCACATTTTCCACACGTATATCAATTCCGTACACAAAAGAAATGCGCGCTCATTTATTGCCACAGAGGAATTAGATGAATTAAACAATAAAAATAAAAAATGTGGATAAAAATATGAGAGAACGCGTGACTCTGGGGAAATATGGATTTCGGAAGAGACCGCTTATATATCCTAGGATTCTTTCTAGGAGAATATTTATATTTTCATTACATTTATAGCCCTCCAAAATGATTTCCAGTGCAGTTATGTTATGAATTATTTCACTGGCTTTACCTAAGTCATTTCAGTAATGTAAGGTGTAAGAAAATACATTAATTTCCGGGGCTATATCTTTCTAAATGCGTTGGATGAGAAATGTTTCAACCAAAGAAAAAAAAAACAATAAGCCTCAATTTACATACACCCTTTTTACAACAGTGTTGTTGCATATCTCCTTCCTGTTCTTTTTATTACCACCCTATCTTCACGTTTTGATACCCATTTTCTAAAGAATTTTTAATATGAATATTTGTAATTCACATATATTCCAATTTTACATCATGTATAATACAAGAAATTTTTAAAATATTTCAAAAACAACCCTTTTAGTGGTTATAAATAATCCCTTCTACTTCATTTGACACTGGATGTCATGGTTTTTATTTTATTTGCAAAAAAAATAACAAAATTACCCAATTATTCTATTGCTAGCTAATTAAAAGCGTAAAAATTTAAAAATTTCAAACAGTTTTAAAATAAATTAAATAAAAAAGATACTGCTGAAAGGCTCCGGCTGATGGCAGTTGAAGACCAACTTAGAAAAAATATATATATATTAACAGTGCTATACAATAAAATGTAAAAAAAATCTGTGTTTTCAATAAATGTTATATATATAAAAAAGATAATTTTCGTAAAAATTCACCAAAGTAACGGAATTACGAGCATGCGCGCTTAATCCAGTTGTAATCCTTGGTGTAAATTTCCACCTTAATCATCTGGACTCCCATATTGCTGCTATACTGGGAGTCTGATAATTTTTACATCTTTTCCTTCTTCTTCTTTTTCTTCTTCCTCTTCATTTAGCCACTGATAATTCACTTCAGGACATAAGTTTCTCCTAGTATACTCCATTCTTTTCTGTCTCTGGCGGTATGGTAACAGTTTCTCCCCGCTGTTTGCTTAATGTCATCAAACCATTTTCTCTGCGACCTTCTTAATCCTCAGTTTGTCGATCGGAGGCGCTACATATTCCAATTTTCCGATTAATAACATTTGCACGGATGTGGACATAATTAAACACCGTTGAGTTTCATAACTTTTTTTCAGCCGAGACTTTTTTTCCATGTAGAAAAATAAATTTTTACATTAGGCTTACTTGCCGTCATTATGGGCGTTTTTATCTTATTTGCAAAAAACAACAACATTCTAAAAATATTGTTTTATTTCTGGCGTAAAAAACCAAAATTTTTAAAACAATCCCAAACTACATTGAATTAAAAAGATATTCTTTTATTAGTTTTAAAAATCGTAACCGAGTTACGAGCATGCGCGCTAAATTCATGTAAAATAAAATTTTGAACAATTTCAATTAAAAAATTTGATTAAATTATTTTTAAACGCCGTGTACATTTAAAGAAAAATAAGAAGCGAAAAGCGTACGAAACCAGATGAACAATTTTTTGCACTCGTTGTTAGGTGAACTCCCTCGAGATCCCTTTCAAGCCTTTTAGCCACTAATGACATATATTAACTACACTTGAGGTAATTTATATAAACGACATCACACGTCCGAAAAAAAACAAAACAAAACGCGCGTTTAAGCATCAGACGCATAGTTTTTTTCCGCAAAAAAACAAATTTAGAAGCTCCGATTACGTAAGCTTGCAAACGATTTTTTTATCGGGTCATAAATTGGCAGTCCGTGCGCAATTTGTTTCGGCGAATATATCGCGACATAAATCAAAGGAAATATACGAAACTCAATTATTTTTTGAGGTGCGCACTTTGAAAATTCCACCACCGAAATCATTAACGTCAAGTGCACACTTTTTTTCCACTTACGTTTTATTTTTTAATATATTCTACAAAATTATTTATCTCTCTCTCTTTTTCCCTTTTTTTTTTTTCCTTTTTCGCGTTTTTTATTTTTAACTTTACATACAATTATTTTATGAAACATCAAAGTTACATTTAAATTTTTTAATTAATGAGACTTTTCTTGATTTGAAATAATGTAGAACAAAATTAACGTTGGTTTAAAAATAAGAGAAACGATGTTAATTGGAGTATGTATAAATATTAATTAAAACGTAGACATTTTCTTATCATACGTGTGATATCTATAGAAATTTTAATAAACCATTACTTGATGAATAGATCTTTTGCTCTATTAAACTTGTTAAAAATTTACTGCGTTTTATATTTTTTTGAGCTACTATGTTGACATCGTCTAGTCATTCAGCTTGACCAAGTCTAGCTGGCTGACAACCTATAGGTGCGCACAAGTATCTCTTACTTGAAAGTGGGAGTGGTAGCGCTAGGTTATAGCAAAGTACTGTAGTCTTTAAAAAAGTATTTTTGCGCCTAAGGCCCGTGACATAATGCAAAATTTTATTTAAAATATATTTTCACATGCCAATATATACTGGTCAAGCTGTAGTTTAGTTTGAAAAATTTATGGGTTCTTTATATTTCGTAGATTCTAAATTTTTTTTTTTCTAATTTACAACCAATATTTAATACATTTATTTTTCATCCTGTATATTCTCAATTTTCAAACTTCGAGACCATTAAGGTTTCACTCTTTATAATTGCTTCTTTCCTTCCTATAAAATATTTTTTTTGCTAAACTTAGCAGAGGGTGCAAATGTATCAATAAGATCCCTGAATGATTTATAATCCTGAAAGCGAAATGAAGAACAATATTCCAAAGACATAAAAGAAAACTAATTAATGATCCCAAGCTAAAAAAAAACTTCTTATTTCTAAAGGACCGAGAAGCAGAAAATTACTTTACAAATGTTATAAGTAGAGTAAATTAAGTTAGTTGAAATTTGTAATTAGCAATGTGCATTTTTTTTTAACTGGTGCCGCATTGGTTGATTGTCATGATGGGTTCAAGAGATTTAGAGATCATTCGAAACTTATGAAGTGGTAGAGCATAAGATTCCGGATTTATAAGAGGGAGATTAGCGAGCTAATTATCAACACAAAGCTTCTTTCATTGTAGCTGCGGTCCGGTGCCGAGGGTGGAAAAGGCGCCCGGACAAATTGGCGGCCTCTCTTCCTCTTCCCATTCTTCGGCATTCCCCCTTTCTTTTCAACCCACACACCGACAATGTGCTCGCTGGTGTGCAATCCAACCTTTTGTTCAACGCAGATTGGCGTGCACAGTTCCACATTATCACAGATTACATCTTTTAGTCGACTCGTCCACTCGCACACGACTTACCAACGTTTTTTTGTTTTGACTGTCATAAGTTTTTTGACCGCAGGAATAGAGGATATAAAAATTCCTTTGTCCTAATTAGTCGGCAATAAAATTTACTCGGATTATCCCCCAGCAAGCACAAAAAGATTTTTCCAACGCAGCAAAAAATACGAAAAAAAAAATTAATAAAAAAAGTAATCACGGAAATGAACTTCAATTTTGAATAATTTAAAATGAAATTTTTGTACCCGGTATATGTGGGTTATTTAAAATATTTTAGTAAAAAATATATTTTTTTTTAAATTAAAAGAATTTATAATTTTTTTTTTCATTTTTCCAATTGACTTGTCCGATTAATAAAATTTCTTCTAAAACCGAATTTTTTTTAATGCCTGGTTGGAGATATTTTAAACAAACTTCCAAGCGCTTTTTTGTGAAGGAATTTAAGGGTTGTAGGTGGAAAACGCGAAGGGTGTTAATTGGGTGTTTTCCACGGTGCTTCGGTGTAGTCTTTAATGTAATTTTCAGTGTACCCTCGACAGGGTTCACAGTTAATATTGTAAGATACTATACTACCACTTTCTGTATTAACCTACATTCTAACAAATTTCTCCTCTTCCTGATTTTTCGTTAGATTACTTAACTCATTTTCCCCGACAAACTTTTAAGCATAGATATTGATCTAAATAGTTTGATTACAAAATTTCACGCAACTTAACGCAACAATTGTATTCTGGATATTATTTAAAATCATTTTCGTGTTTTTTATTGAAATATAACCAGGCGACTCGGTGCAATTGTACGTAATTTTGGTTCGGAATTTTCTATTTATGGGAAATTTTTTAGCATTTATCAGTCGATAATTAAAAAGACGTTGCCAATAATGTAGAGTAGATCACTGAAGAACGTCAATATCATAGCAATGATATGGGTCATTTTTTCTCGAGTAGTACATATTTTCTTCCTTAGTGTCATTAGTGTACAGTAGTCGACAATTAAAAAGACGTCGTTAAAAAACTATTACTAGCCCCTACCATGTTCAATACTAAAAAACCTTAATGAGTTGTTAATAGTCAACTAAGAACTAAATACTAATAAATGCCGTAACAAACATACTTCTTTTTCTTTCAGTCCTTCTCCTATAGAAGGTTAAACACCATCATTATCCTATTGGCCACTGCTCTGAATAGTTGGGTACTGCTACAATCAAACTACGCACGCAGATTTTTTAACCAGAAGGTTTTTAAGTCTACCTATGCTTTTTTTTTCTTTTATTTTTTCTTACATAATGGGTCTTATCAGATCATATCCTCTCATCACATGTTCAAGGTGTTCTAGTTTAATTTTTTTTCAAGCACCTCTAATGGTCCATGATATTCACCATATTCTTCGATAGCACCACATCACAAATGCCTCCCATATTTGTAGTTGTAGTTATTTTAGGGTTTTTCCTAGACTTTACATACAAAGGTGGGGACCGGTACACGTTCCCCACCTTTGTATGTAAAGTCTAGGAAAAACCCTTAATAGCTTAATATAAAGGAGGAAGAAGAAGAAGACTAATCTTGCTGTTACTATTCTTGTTTTTATCTCCCCTGCTTTGCCCCCTGTCTATATGAATTCAAAATATTAATAGCAGTCAACTCTTTGTTTTTCGTTATAGCTGTCACAATGGTGAACATCTTTTACTTCTCATAGGGCTTCTCTAAATAGAATTCGGCCTGTAGTTATAATTTTCTTCCGTCTTTTTCTATTTTTATCTTCTTTGCTTTACCCTCGTTCTGTTCTAGTCCGATTTCAAAATATTCATAACATATCTCTTTGTTTTTCTTTACATATGTCACAATGGTATATCTAAATAGTATTCGACCTGCAATTTTAATTTTGTGTCGCCTCGGGTATTTTAATTCCCCGATACTACATACATTTAGATCGCATTTTCCAACCCGCCACTTGGACAGGCGCCCGATGAAAAACTAGCAAACCCACACTAAATAATTTAAGCTTATTAAAAGAAGTTTCAAACTACATACCTTTCGATTCAATTCTTGAATTATTTTTGTTGGAAATTAAATTTATGGCTGCGATTAAATTCTTTGTGTCGCAAACGTTTGCTTGTTGGTGTCAATTTAGTTGAATATGACATTTCCCCAAGGGTCACTTTAATTTTTTTTTAAATATGTATACTTAAGAGAAAAATTCATGACTTCGATTAGATTCTTTGTGCCACAGACGTTTGCCTGTTGGTATCAATTTAGTTAAATATGACATTTCCCTAAGGATTACTTAAATTTTTTTAATACATGTATACTTAAGAGAAGCCGCAATTAATAATTCGTTGTGCACTCGAACCTTGTCATTCTGCTTCCAAAAAGAAAAAATAATTTTTCGGGCAAATTTTTGTGTGTATTTTAATAAAAACTGTATTATTTTATAGCTTACTTATAATGAATCTAGGCTGTATAAATAAATAGTTTAATTCGGTTGATTTTTCTGTATATGCTATTGAGTTGCGATCCATGCATTTAATGGGCAGTAAACCGTTTTTACGATCATTTTCCTTTGCTCAATTCGACATTGCGATAAGGGGTGATAAGCCAAAAGATACGTTGCCTATCTTGTCGCCATAAATCTATACATTGATAGATTTATTGATGCAGAAGAGATATTGGAGTGATCATTAAATATCCGTGTCTTACATGCACTGAGAAGATAAGACTTACGAAAAGGATTTTATAAAATTGAAATT
>JARJDX010072775.1:0-13258 GCA_030264735.1 Gymnusa sp. GC000175 | reverse complement strand
TTTTTTGTCGGATCAGAGGTAAGCCTGAAATTAAGATCAAGAATGCTAAGGTGTTATGTGTTCCCGGTATTAATGTATGAATGTGAAAGTTGGACTCTTAGTCTATACATAAATTAAAGATTTCGAAATGTACCTGTATCGTCGAATACTGCGGATACCCTGGACAGACAAGATAGCAAATATCAAAGTACTCAACCGAATGAAAAAAGTAAAGAACTAATGTTGATAGTCAACAAATGAAAAGAAAATGCGGGCTTGTTGTTGTATTCGATGAACTTCTTTGTTATTTGTCCTATTATAAATGTATAATAAACATTTATAATAGGACAAATAACCTCCTAGATAGGAATCCTTGTTGTTTGTCCGATATTGTAGTTAGTTCATTTATTTTATTAGTTATAATTTCTTTGTTAGTTTGAGGCAGTCGGTAGCAGGTTTGTTCATTTGTAGTTTGATGGTTCTTTCTGTTTCCTTTTTTTAAATAACAGGGTGATAATGCTTGTTCCCCATTCATCGGGGATCATTTTTTGCGAAATTATGTTAATAAGAATTGTAACTTGTTTACCGCCATATTTAAGCAGCTCATTGATAATTAGGCATTTTAACCTCCTGTCAAATAAGGATGCCAACAGCCTGCATCTTGTTCACAGGGGTTCACAAAAAAATTGATGAAATTGCGTTTGTATGGATAATTTGGCTTTTTTATTTGTTTAGAAATCGAATTTCTTTTATAATTTTTAATTTATTTAAATATCTTACAACTATATTAAAACATTTAATGCACAGTTTTGAAAGAAGATTTGCATGCCAACAGCTGCCATATTGACCACGTGGTCCACTTGGAATAGTCTTGTCCTGCGCTTTTTCTGTTTTTTAGGTTTTTGAGTCCTTATTTGACATCTCCAGTATTTATTATTGTGTCGTTGTTTGTAATGATTTCTGGGATTTCTATGATTCTTGGGTTCGCTTTTTTGATATAGTACTTTTAGGTATTTTACCCATGTGTCTTTGTTTACTTGGCAGACATAAAAATCACATTTCAGTTTTTTTGAGAATGTTTCCTAATAATTGTTTTTGATATCCTTAACCAGTAAGTTAGTGTCCTTTCAAATACTTTTTTATTTATTATACGATCTTGCTGTTTATGTCGTGAAGTGGTTTAGGTAAGCCATCTTTTATCTTTAGAATTGTTTCATTATTTCCTTACAAAACAATGGGGTTTTGCTTGGTCTTAGTTGTTTATATTTTGGTTTTCTGGTTCCAGGGGTTTTGTTAATCGCTGCTATGATATTGTTTGTTTTTTTTAGCTGGTATTGATGTAGGTAGATCATTTCTGGAAAACGTTTCTGGTACAGGTTTGTAAGTTTGGTCCCACATTGATTCTACATTAATTTTTTCAATGTTTCTTTGTTGTTTCTTCCTTTTATTTAGATTTTGTATTATTCTCATTTCGAAGGCTTAAATAGAAAAAAACTAAGAATTATCAAAAAATTATAGCATTTCTAAAAAAATTTAAAATGATAAGGCAATTAATAATAATCTCGAAAGAGGCAATAAGAAAACTATTTTTTACATTAAAACCTTGTAAAAAATCTGTACATTTACCCAATTTTAGGGACTTTCTATTGGTTACTTGAAAAAAAAGCACTCAACGAAAAAAGTAAAGTTATATACTACGAATGTACAAAACAGCAATCAATCATCATCAAATTATATTTAAAGGTTTTTAGTACCTAGCTGTAAATAAATTTAAAATTTAAATCAAGAATTGAATAAAAATTTCGAACGATTTGTTATATTATATACACATTTAAATAAAAAATTTCAATTTTCTAGTAGTGGTGGATACATATAAACCATCAATAAGAATTTGGCAAAATTTGTGTACAGGGTTTTGAAATATTTTATTTTGATAGAAATAAATAATAATTTGTAGAGGTTTTAGGTAAAATCTTCGTGAAATATTCATGCGCAAAAGTTTTGTGTTTGTCCATGTGCTATAAATACGAATTTGTCACATTAAAGTTGGACGAGAGCTAACCGTAAAAGTTTCGGTATAAAGGACGCGAGGAATATAAAGGACGAGGATATATAGTGAGAGCCCGAGTTCTGCTTGAACCCTATGTCAGAATTGCGAACGAGATGCTTACATTTCCAATTTTATGATAATCGAACTCAAAATCCCACTCATGCTCCGGAATATTGATGTTAAGATTATAATATCACATCATAAAAGTATTAAAGTTGAATAAATCACGGTCGTGAAGTTAACACTGAACCTCACTCCTACCTAATCTCCACTTTTTCTTTTTTTACTAACAATGTTTTATATCATCAATTTTAAGTTTACTCTATGTGGAGAGTATTTAATTACTACACAAACGCCCTCATGACTCATACGATTATACATGGGAATGATATAATGTTAACGATGATATAATGTTTGTTTCAGGATATACAATACCCATTTGTTAACGATAATTTAAATTTATAATTAAATTAATTTAATGTATGGTTAATATCAAAATATTAATTTAATAAGGCTCAAATTTCCAAATGAAAATTCATTCTGACTGAGTAGGCATAATTTGGGGCAATCATGGATTAAAGAAGACTACAAAGGCACGTTTTTTTATACATTTTTCCTTTTTAAAATTTATAATAAAATGTATTTTATTGTTGGCTCTATCATATATGAACTTTAATAAATTGTTTACAAGCGCTCTAAAACTTTATTTTATATGGCATTAAAAGCACTAAAAGCAGTACAAACATTTTTTAGTAAAAATTGCAGCACAAAAGAAAATATTTTATGAATTCTTTATATCAAATAAAATTTTAAACAATTTATTGCTACACACGTAATTTGTAAATGAATTTATTTTAAATGTAACAAAAACTTTATTTTAATTGTTAGGTAGCATTTAAATTTTGTATGTAATAGTTCATGCGTGTAAAATTATAACACAAATTATTTGTTCTAAAATTTCTATGCGTGTATAATATTATTATTATAAATACCTAAATTCATTTAAAATAAAAAAAATTGCAAAATGCGGATCAATTTATCTAGGGCCACTACAGCCAACGATCGATGTGTTCTAACAGATTTTTATATTTGTTAGTCATTCATACACATATATACTCATAATGGTCATTCACCCATCTTAGAACTAATCGCGCCAGACGTCGCTTCACTCAGAGTATCGATAAGAATTAAATACCAGCAAGGTCCCATCCTCCTGGTCTCAATGATACTTATAGTTTCCACTTTTTTGGGTTGATTTCGCGAAAAATATGTGGCATGGGTGATAAAAGAAAATTATCCAAACCCGTGTAACCCAACGGCTACCAAATGGTATCGTAAACCATAAAAAACTTCTTCTCTTGAATTAGTTTCACAACAATCATGTTATTATCCTAAAAAATATATATACGAAGTTCATAAACTGTAAAAAAATAATTTAAAAATCAATTTTAATTAGAAAAATTAACAAGATTCCTGCATTAGTTTTATAAAATTCTTTGTAAAACATAATAAAAATATTTTTGTACACAAAAGTAATTAAATGTAATCATAAAATTTTTAATGAATTTCCAAGTTATATTTTTTATTGATTATAAAACTAAAAATTCTTGTGCGGGATCACGAGATACAACGATAATGTCGTTTTAATTAAAAGCAGCATGGCAGATGTTACGAATTAAACATGACACAGTTGCAAAAAGTAAGACGGTTAAAAATATATTTAGTTTCTTTATAATGTTCGCAATCATGTAAAAGCAGAAAAGCAGATGAAGAAAGTTAACTGTGAATATTTTCGAGACGTCTTTTGCGAAGATTTATGTTCCCCGTTTTTTTTTCTCCCTTTATGATACGTAATTTATCACATTATCTAAAATCAAAGTTTGTTAAGTTCGTTTTTATGTTTATTATGTTTCAATAAATAATGTTGTTACGGGATATGTCATTTTGTGTCAGTTTTTGTAGCTTTTTTTTGAGTAAATTGAATCAGTTTAAACCAAAACTTAAAAGCACATTATGTCTTTGAGTGAATTTTTTTAATAAATTAGATTATCCTTAAGAAAAAAACTTTTTAAAATCGTAATATTATACATTACTTTATTACAGGAATTATGGTGCTATTCTAAAAAAAAACTACAAATCCAGATTTTATAAAAAAAATTTATAAATATTGAATATTCGTTTACAGAACACTACAAAAATAGACACGTTTACAGGAAAATTTATTTTCAAATATTTTAAGTAAAAATTTCGTTAATATACTTAATAACTTTGTAAATAACATCTTGAACTATTTAGGAATTAATTTGTTCAAATGATGGAATTCATGGGTCAAATGCTCTAAATACTTCGTTGAACGTTACTTGGAGTAATTTGTTAAAGTCGATGGATGTTTGAAAGTTGATAGTAAATCATATCGGAGATGACATTTAAGATTCTTTACTGAAATTACTCCGGAAAATTGCTTTCGCAAAACCCATAAAATTCTAGTTAGAGTTTTAATACAGTTTTTTCACCTGAATTTTGCTGATTTTGCCTCATAAAATCAGGTGATTGAAATTTATTTTTAAATTTTAGCAAAAAAAAACAACTAATTTTTAGAGCAGCAATATATTTTCATTTAGGCAGCTTTTTTTAACATTAAAAAATATGAGAAACATTTAATTTAATAAGTTTCCCACAAGGAAAAGTTTCAATTTATTAAAAACTTTTAAAATTTAGTTTCAAGCACGCGCCCGCCTTTTCAGTGCACATGAATGCTCGTTCATTTTTTCCCATTCTGCCTTTTAGGAAATTATTATTGCATTTATAATAGTTGGTTTAATTTGGTTAATTTATTAGATCCTGCTTCGCTTTCAATGAATTTTGTTTGCTCCAAATCTAAACAACGTGTAAATTGAGTAATATATTTCAGCCTGGAAATTTGTTTTTTAAAAATTGAATTTTTACGTTTATAATTGGAATTATTTCAGGATGTTTATTTCATGCGTAATTTAAAGTTTTAATACATTTATGACGTTACAAGAATATCTTAATACTTTGGCTTTAAATAAAATTTAATTTCTAACGTTTACCCCTTATTAATTTAAAAGAAACAATTTGTCACATTAAAAGACAAACAATCCTCAATCTTATCGCACCCTCATTTTAGTTTTGCGTCGCCTAGTTTGACGCCGCGACGCCTAAATGTCTCGAAAAAAATTTTGCACCCCCAGGTGAAAATCTGATCCATAAACCGCTACTTCCGGCGAAAAATTTTTGTTAATTCTGGGGTAATTATAATTTTTTCACGCCGATCTCAAATGATTTTTACGTCTCGAAAGCAATTTTTAATTTTATTATTTAAATCCTGTTTTATCGTATTATTAAGGTTTGGATGATGAAATGACCATGAGTGCGAAAGAGTGAGTCATATGGGAAACGACATGTGCGAGAAAGAGTTAGTCATACACTCATCGCTTCATTCCAGTGAGATTTTGGCTAACCGCAAATGTTTTCACTTTTAATTTTTTTATCGGACGAAATAAGGGCGATGGAAAAAAGCGAGGACATGGGAAGAAAGAGATTTAAAAGGCTCATAGTATGATGGAGAAAAAATATTTAAGAAAAACTGTGGTCGCGTTAAGCAAATGAAAGGACAACTGTTGTAAAAACTTCGTTTTTTGGGGGTACAAATAATTTTTTTTGGGTTGATTCAGAGTTTAGTAACATTTTACGACAAAACCTACGAGTTATGGCAGAAGAAGTTGAAATAATGAGAGGCAGAGACGTGCATCTTTCACTTTGGATTTACAAAATAATTTTTAAAATTGAGGTAGTTTAAAAATTCATAACCGTCAAATGGAGTCGATATTTAAAACAGTGCTCAAAAAAAACATAGCCACCCTCATTGTGAACCCGACGGAAGAAACCGTAGCTCTCCAGCTTGAAAATTGAGATACACCTCCAAAAAGAGAAAATTAATTTTTTCTACTCCTAATTGTTATAAAAAATTGCCAAAATTTTGCAATATTCGCCTACATAATATGACTATAATCACCACCTCCCAGAAGAAACCTGGCCACCCTATGACCTATAAAATTGGGGGAAATGTCAGTAATAGATTCCATCCTAGAGATGGGTCCCTGAAATTGTAGAGTTAAACCCGGAGAGTCGTTTACCACCCAAAATAGGATCTTGGTGAAAGTGTAAAAATTGTCTAAACCTATTAAAACAATATTAGACAGAACACCGTTGAATAAATGGAAGCAGCTCGCATATCTTAAAGGTGATTCTCTATTGAAGATATTTTGCGAATATCTGATGAGAGCCACAAACTAATGTGGTCTAACTTTGAGAAAAAATATAAGAGCAATGCCAATAAGATACTAAGTATCTCAAAAATAGGTGTGGGTACTGGGAAAGACCCATCTTAATGGGCGTAGGAGTCAAAGCAAGTGTCTAGAACAAAAAGATTACTTTAAAAAAATGGCAAGCATCAGAACTTGAGGAAGACCACAGCAAATATAGGAAGGCAAAACTATAGGCAAAGAAGTGCATTGCACAGTCTAAAGTTATGGCAAGAGATGGATTCTCTATAAGAGGATTGAAGAAACAAATTCATACGTCGAAATTTTTAAAATAGCAAAGTAAAAAATTTATTAACACAGGAAATTAAAACAAACAAATTCATTAAAAACAAGGGGAGAAAGCCATTAACCATGATTGTAGATAAAAATAAAAGATGGTTTGAATTCTATAAAGATTTTATGAATGAAGAATTTCCTAGCTAAGATCTGGAACCTCTTGCGCTAGTAGAAGGCCCGGTACAGGCCACTAGCCACGACGAAGTAAAGAATGCAGTTGTGGTTGTGTCATATGGTCATTTAGAAGAAGTTTAGTTTGAAATTTTTTTTGGTAGTTTCCAGAGTTTTTGAGATATCGGCGTTGGCTTTTTTAACTTCCAAGGAATCGCAAGGCGGGGTGGAAAGTCGGATTTTTTTTTGAGGGAACTGATAGATGAGAAAATAAAGTTGTTTATATTGCCAATGTATCAATTTAATATGATGTCATAATGGCGGTTAAAAATGTAAAAATAATTTACGTCTTATTAATTTAGTTTTTAAGCAAAAATTTTTTACAATTTTGCACTCATTCTCTAGCGATTAAAATTTTTTTTCACAGTATTAGTTAACATCTTATATTTACAATGGCATATATTTAATTAAATTTACCCTGTCAAAGGAATTGACTTTTAGAAAGCAATAATCGTCGTATCCAATTTACTCCTTATTTACTTCTTGCTTTGTGTTACTTCAGCATCCAATTATCATTATAAGTGGGTATCTTAGTAAGCTATTTATCTTCCAATACATTGGTTATATCTACTTGTACGTGAACAAGTTGCAAAGTTTTATTTTTGCAAAGCTATGAACTATGTCCTGAATAAAAATCAAGGATCAATACGTAGAAGGTCGGACACTAAATATTATTTTGACCTTTTACAATTACCACCTGAATTATATTCATATTTTAGCTTCCACTAAAATAAAATTATTTACCCATAATCACTGCCAAGCAATCAGTATTATTGATTTTTACTATGTATGTGCTTTTATTATGTATTTAAAAATGTAATTAGTGTAATAAAAACAAATGTTTTAATATTTTCCATTAAATTTTAGATACACTTGAAATGAAACTGTTTTATGTGTTTGTATAAAAGTTTTTTTCAGTTGGATAAATATGAATAACAATGTGTATTTACATTACTTTACATTTTCTGCGTTTTTGTGTGTTTGGTAGTTGTCAAAAAACCGCAATATAGATTGCTCCACGGTAGTGAGCCCGAAAATATATGGGTCAGTGATTATTGAACGTTGTGTGGTTCAAACTGTCGGTCGAAATGTCGATAGCGCCTTAAATTTGTTATCCTACATTCACACACAGTGTCTGTTTTCGTATCGGCAATCAGTTAACATGCCGATTATGTCAAATGCACAAAAGACTGCCGCGCTTCACCAGCTTCCAGATTGACAACATCGACTGAAAGTCATTTCCTAAAACAAACTGCCTTTATCTCGTCAGCTGTATTTCCTGTAATATTCGCTATATAATTCATCAACGTTAATGAATATTTACAAAGCACCCTAAGATACATTAAGAGAAGATAAGGATTGAAACTTTTTAATTATTGAAAATTGCAGGAACATTTTTGCTAAAATACTTTAAAATTTTTAGTTAATTTCATTAATTGTGTATTATTTAATTGCATATGTATTTAAGTAACAGGCAAATAGATTATGTTGCTGCTAAAAAAATATATAGAAAGATCACAATTACCTTAATGCCTCAATGGAAAGCGATAAAAATCACTTTAGCACAAAGGTTTTTAAAATCAGTCAAACATTTTCAACGTGAAAACGTTAAGATCCTTCAAAAAATACCTTTGGACTTCTTTTTGAAATTGCATTAGTTATTGTGTTTGTTGAAATTTTATCCCCAATTGGCTATGGACTGCGAGGTCCAGCGTTTATGTAAAGGGTTGGAGCTTACCTATTACCCTTTACTAGAGAGTAAATTGCAAATTTTGTAAAATCAATAATTTGTGCTATTTTATTTGACTTTTTAAAAACGTATTTAACAGTCAACGCAAAGTAAATTCGTTAAAAACTTTTTTAAGTTAAATGAAGAAAAAATACTAAAAATTTTCATTCATTCGTCAAATATTTACAATTTTCAAATTGAGTATTGTTATTTTATAATAATTTAAAGTTCGCCGATAACGATCAAAAGCATGAAGCTAGAAGAGAGAAGCAATAACAAGCTCGTTAAAAAAACAGGGTACATTTGGCTGTTCAGGATAGTCCTGAGATGGTCTCAGCCTAGATATACATAAAATTCTGCCAGAAAAATTTTTAGTAACGCAAAACGATCTAAAATCAGGAGACTGGATGATCTATAAAAGCTCTTAAGACTACATGAAATTAATAAGAGAAATACAAAGGAAAACTGCTTTAGGCAACATAATACTGAAAGCCTTCGAGATAATTGAATATTGAGTCCCTAGTCCCTGATAAAAAACCAGTTAACCCAAATGGTCGTCATCACAAGGAAATAAGCTAAGTGCAAGCTTAAGTTACCTTCATTTTTTAACACTACCCTAGAGCCGTAGTTAGAAGTAAGTCACCTGAGTCTAATAAGGACACCACACCTCAATGCGAAAAACAAAAAAAGTGTCTCAATCTAGCTCTGGAAACAATTGTGACGTTCTTTAAACTATATGCACGTGCGGATTACGCCCTAGGCTTGGTTAAAAATACTTTGGGAAATATAAATACTACAGTAACCCAAGGTATCATGTATCAAAAATGTTGAAAAGAGAGAAATGAAAAATAGTAGGCACTCATGAAGAAGAAACAATCAATAATAATGACAAAAGACTAATTAATTTGTGCAGTCAAAACCACTTTAAATAGTTCAGGGAGGAGTTAAAGGAGGACTTAAATTATTGGTTAAAGAAGGACTTACGTTATTGGCCACCTCATTCTTCAAGAAAGCAGAGATCTAGAATAGACTGGATCTAAAGGATTTCTTTTGGGAGATTAAATGATCTTCGATACCATTCTTAAAGGACATTAATCGTCAAAAAAGTCACCAGTAAAAATCAAAATCCGCGCGAAAAAACGAACCTTTCCTATTTCTTTGACTTTTTTGCCATATGTAAAAAACTATTTGGACAAAATTCGAAGAATTTTACATTAGCATAATAAAAGGACTGTTTTTAAATTGGACTCCGAAATTTCTAACTTAACAAACAGTGTGAAGCACAAAATTCGTTTTTCAAATCTGCGAATTTACCATTGTCGTAATTGCATTTTTAAATATTTTGGTGAGCCCAAATGACAAATTAGAAGTGGTACCTCTTAATCACATTAACGGTTCTACTTTATCCGAACCTTCTTTCGAGACAGGTCAAATTTTTTTTTACTAATATCACGTTATCCATAATCTTTTATTATAAGAAACGAACGGTATGCGAAGCTATTAGGATTTATAATAAGCCTTAAAATTTAAACCGATAGCAGAGTTTTAAAAACAGCCTAGTATTATTATTATAAGAAACAAACGGTATGCGAAGCTATTAGGATTTATAATAAGCCTTAAAATTTAAACCGATAGCAGGGTTTTAAAAACAGCCTAGTATTATTTGTGCATAGAGTTATTACATTTTTAAATATAGAATAAGGAGATGAATAAATTTTTTCCATTTCTTGTGATGTNTGTGAAATTAAAAAAAAACTTTCTCATTAAATATAATTTATTTATAAATTAAACAATAAATTTGTCTCGTTATTATTAAAAAATTAAAAATTTTAAAAATAACACGCAGAATTGTTATGAATTGATATTTTATTTAATCGAACAATATTGCAGCTAAAATAATGTGGGCATTGGCTATCATTCAGTTTGTGTATCAATAAATTGATCTGAGGTTCTCAATTCACCATTAACCTATCAAAGACAGACAATATATGGCGCCTAAAGGTTTAGTTCTAGTTAAATGTAACGCAACTAATACGTATTCACATGTAAATATTTAACCCAAATAACAACTATCCATGAACTGTCGGGTTATTTTCAGTCTGAACATCTCCATTGTTGGTATTTGAACCCGCAATGCTGACGTTGATTTAGATGTCCAAGGGAGGTAAAGAGTAAGACCACTGAAACAACGCCGACGCCACAGATTGGCCTTAAATTGTATAATGCTGGTATAATTCAGTACGGCGGACAACGTTTCGGAATATTTAAGAATGTTGCTTGATGTGGGTACGTGCTGAATTATAGCGAACACAAAAGCTGCTTTTTTTACATGAGCTTTAGTCTCTTAATAGGAGGAAATTTCGGAATGCATTTGTTGTGCAAAACTATTGTCTGCAGGGACATTAATTTCAAACTTATTTCAATGGAAGAAGTTGAATTAAAATGCTTTTTTTTTACAATTTTTTATAAAAATTTGTAGTACAATTTCAAAAAAAATACTTATCAAAATATAAAGTTAAAATTGCTATAAATTGTTAATTAAGAAAGTTAGAAAATTAACACATGAAAATGCTTAATCCATTTTAATTTAAACATAAATTTGGTCTTTGATAATATTATACATAACTGAAATGCGATAACTTTACAAAAGGATTCTACTCAGGTAGTATGTCTCATACATCATAGTTTGCATATGTAATTGGATTATTCGTGAATACAGTCATATGTCAGATTAAACTTTAATATTCAAGATTTGCGTAGACAAAGCTTTTCATTAAAATTTATATCTAATTATAATGTTCTAAATAATATTGCCAATGTAGAATTGTGTAATAATAATAATAATTTTATTAAGCATGTTATAAACGAACTTTAATGTAAATTCTGATCGAAAATTTTACTTATAAAAGTCTTACAGATAAAGTAATTACCTTTAACGTCTTGAAAAGAAATTTAAATTAAAATTAAACTTTGGAAAAAAAAGTTTTAATATGACTGAAAATGGAATTTTCTAAATGAGAGTATAGAAAAGTAGGAAAATCATGAAGAAGGTCATAGAAGCCCAATTTTTAAAGGGCATGTACTTGTAACCTTAACCTTTTGTGATCACCTATGCAGGCTATGTCATTGACTATCTTTTAGCTTCCAACAATATTAAATTTAATAAATTTGACATTAATAAACCAAAAATAAGCGAAAAATAATTTTAAGGTTAAAATTTATTTTTTTATAAGCAAAATGCAATAAATTTATTAAAACAACTTCGATTAATAATATATTTTCATTGATTAACTTATAAAATCCATTTTAATGATTTATGAAAGTTCGAACTGAAAATAACTCGGAAAATGGAATTTCATAAAGAAAGCGGCAAAAGATTAAAGTGTGATCATGATAGCATAGGGGCTTTATATCACATTTATAATAGTGTCAATAGAGCTTGTCAATGGGGTTCGCTGCCCTTTTTAACCAATCACATCCCATCCCACAATCGATAAATTAAAAATTGTTTTACAAATTTCATTTTTACACCCGTAAAACTGCACTTACTTTATTATTAAAAAAAAATGCATTATGTCTCAGTAATTATCATATGTATAATAGCCTCTTGTTGTTAGATACAATGTGTAGTAACGTAGATAATAGGATTGAATGAATTGACTTGACGTCACTTTAAGTGTCTAACTGCACGGATACAATTCATCATACATACGTGTTGATGTATTATATATTTAAAACACTGATGAAAATGTGGAGATAAAATTAAAATCAACTTAACGTACTAAGCCAAAACATTCTACGAATATAATGCTCTAGAAGCTCTTCGCTCTTCTCTTTGATAAATTCTAGCTGATAACACTTTATACGTGAGAAGCAATTTTCATTTTATGTAATTATAAACCTACAATGTTTAATTAATTAACATGCCAAATTACCCCGAATAATTGCGCAAATTAAAGAAAATTGTAATACGAAATAACAATTATACAAAATCTACATGGATTAATTAGAAACTTGTTTTTATTTTGGCGTAATTGAATGTGCAGACGTATTTTTTGTTATACGTTTTTGTAAGGGGTTTTTATAGGCACCTATTAGAATACAATTTATTTCCACTTAATGACTCTTTGTGTGGTCTCTAAACTACTTGAGAGACTAAAACTCCAAAAAACGTTAAGTGTATGTAATTTTCCAAAATTGCACCTTTTTGGGTTTAATTTTTAACATTTTGTAAACTGCGTAATATTTCTGTAAATCATTTAATAAAGTAATAATATAAATGTATGTTATTTACAGCTTGACTAGTATATATTGGCATGAGCGCTACCACACCCTCTTTCAAGTGAGAGATACTTGTGCACAACTATAAATTGTCAGCCAGCTAGACTTGGTCAAGCTGTATCTTATCTTAATTGGCAATCTTCATTTTTATTATAAATATTTTTGATTGAATATTTTGTAGTCAAAAAATCAAAACAAAACTTTAATTAAATAAAGCTTAAACAAAAAATTTTATGTAATTATTTTATTGCGATAAAAATGCAAATTGTACTAACAAAAATATTTTGTTTGTAATTGAGTTTATAAAAAACCGTATGAACTATACGTTTGTGCATTTGCTACCTTTGATGTGAACTCACAAAAAAACTATTTAATGCATATTTGATTGTACAGTAGATTGAAATTGTACCCTATAAAATGGAACAT
>JARJDX010072666.1:0-10431 GCA_030264735.1 Gymnusa sp. GC000175 | reverse complement strand
TATACAATTTCTTTATATACACCCATTATAAGGGTAAAACTAATTTATTAACTGAACTAAGAGTAATAAACTTTTTATCTTATTTTAAGAAAACGTATAAGAAATATTAATCCTCTCTAAATACTTAGAAGATTATAATTTGATTTTTATTAAAAGCTCGACTAATTTTATAATAAATTATTATTAAATATCAACGTTTTTAAATATAATTTTATTAAAAGATCATAGGTTTATAAGTGCTTTTTGGGTTTTGAGGTGAAAACTGATTATATATTTTATCATATTGATGGACAATGTGCGTACCTGAATAAATTCTTTTAATTTATTAAAGTACACCTCTTAACGTAAATGAAAAATAAATATTTTTTTATATTTTTTACTACTGATTATTAAGTCATCCGGCACATTTTTGCTGGTATAAAAATTGGTAATGCAATTTGATTCAAGCTTTCAGGCATGTTTTGCTTTAAATAGATGAAAATACTAGATCAAAATGTCGTTTGGAAATAAATTTAATAAAGGAAATATACTAAATGTGTGAAAAATTGAAGTTTGTGGAAAAAATTTATGCGTTATATTGAATTCTCTTTTTTTGCAGACATTTCCTGAAGTGATAAAACGAAGGTCATGAAAGAATATAGATTTCTTTTGATAGATTTTTTTACTTTTTACCTTTACAAATGAAAAAACTTTTTATGAATATAAATTATAATATCAAACAATGCAAGAATTTAAATTTTATGTAAATTGTACATAAATTCTTGAGATACCCATAGGTAGGAGCTTTGAGGTTCGAGGGCACTACCTTATTTTTTACTAAAAAAAGAAGAAAAAAAAAGCTAGCAGTTCTCACACTTAATTAGTTAATTTATAATATTTACAATTTAATCGTTCGGAACCCAGAATAAACTGTAGGTCTCTTGCTTTTGTGTAATATAATAGCGGACAAAAACGCACAAAAAGAAGATAAGCTAGTCGCCTACACTCGGTAACTCGAGTATGGCACTAATTAAAGAAGATAGAAGAATCCTGCATACCGTTTAGTGCTCGTTCCGCATTTATGTCTGTCTGGCCGGCCGCTCGGTCAGCTGACTACTACGAGTTGGCCCGTTTATTCAAACGAAAATATATTTGATACGTTACAACAAAATTATGGTACTTTTGTATAAGTTACTTTAACTAATAAAAAAATTATTTAAACGTTTCTGTTGATTGTTTAGGACTTAAAATTTGGAAAGTACATGTGAAATAAGTTAATTCTAATTTTATATTACTATAAAACATAAATTGTAACTTTTAAGAAGTTTCTTACACAATTAATTCGGATATAATAATCCCAAGTTCGATCCTCTGACACCGGGTTGACATTTATAAAAAAATTATTGATACTCCAGTCTAGAAAAATGGGGGCACTTTCTAGACTTCTAGGGTAATAATGACACTCTTTATAATTTTTTTGACTATACATTGTTAAAAACGGCGACATATAAATGGTTTTTTAATCTTTTACCTCCTATTTGATTTAACCATAAATCAAATAATAGTGACAATTACAAATTGATTTAAAAGATATTTAGGCATTTTTTTGTGGTCATATTTTGAGGCTCGATCTAAAATTGAAACAATATCAATTAAATATTTCATTAAAATAAAGCCTATCGAATTATTTTTCTGTTGCATTTATAAAATAATCATGCCAAAATCCAATCTTATTTTAATGTGCTAGGATAAACTTTTTGCTTTCATAGCATACATTTTACTAGAGGAAAATTACAAAAACTCTCGACCATTATTCACGCGACTTATGTAATTTCCTTCTCGTGATATTAATAGGTGACAAAGTTTTTATACAAAAAAAATTGTTTTCGATAAAAACTTCAAAAGCACGTGTGGTTATATTTATCCTTAATGCATGTGCAAAGTTAAAGTTTTTTTTTTACATTTTTTCAATATAAAAGTATAATGAGTGAATATGGATTTAATTTTAAAAAAATGTTCTAAAACTTAAAACCGAACTGAGAAATAAAAAACGAGCAAATTTAAATGTCTGGGCTGTGGATATAATTAAACCCAACGTCTGGAAAAACGAAGCTATCCAGAGAAGAATTAACAAAGTGGAAGTAGACTATAAACTGAGATGTGGAGCAGGCCTGTACCGAGTATTATGACTGTGCCTGTGTGGGGTTGGACTGATCTGCGTGAGAGGGTGCATTTATACGTATGCATTTAGAGTTCCCTACCTTGCGAAGGTACAGTCTAGTTAATAAATAAAAGATGGCGCTGGCCCCACCTTTAATTTACTTTATGTCGTCACTGTCCCACTCTTTCCCCTGCTATCTCTCACCGTTTCACTACTGCCAACACACTTTGTTTGTTGTATAGCTTTTTTATTTAAATAGCAGAGTGCAGAAATCATTCTGCCTCTTGAGCTTTCGGCTCGTTTTCAACTCCTACTTACCTCTTCCCACTAGTCTGATAATCGCAGCCACCCGACCTCGACTGCCTGCTAATTCCTTTCACCGATCCGCTGGTAATTGCAGGTTACCAGTTAGCATTCCGCCGCCTCCGTTAAACCTCTATTGGTCCGTCGGTCTGGTAATTGCAGCGATCCGACCTCGTTTGTAAGCTGTTGTTCTTGTTGTCCATCTATTTTTCTAACCATCCGTAACTTTGAAATCTATGCATTATATTCCATTTCGACCTTTAACTTATGAATAAACTTATAAAATAAAAAATTTACAATTATTTTTATTTTTATGATTAAACTTTAAACTTGTGCGTTGGTAATAAATTGTAAATATTCTTTTGAACCCTGCCAAGCAAAGCGAGTCCTACGTCATAGAACAAACTATGAACCTACAACAAACCGTACTGTTGTGTGTTCCCTAAGGGTGTATGTACATAAGGATCCAGTTACTTTCATAACTTCCACTTTAGATTTTTTGCAATTAATTGGATGATATCTCTAGGGAAAATATTGATTCCTTAAGCACGGAGTAGTTAAAAAGAAGGCGAAAAATTTTACCAACAGATAGACAAAATAGATCGGCTGCATCTGTTATAAAGTGTATTTGGTTTCTAGTGATGTATTCCGGTTTGTCTTATGGCGACTTCCACGTGTATCGTCTTTTTAGCTGCAGTTTGATCCAAATGTTGTATTTAGATTATTTTCTTAGCAAAATGTGTCAAACACATCTTTAAGTTTATTTTTATATATTTATATAATTTAGGATTTAGGATTCACATAACTATGTTAATAGCTAATGATTTTATGTCTTTCATTATTTTGTCTATCTGTTGTGTAAAATTTCTTGACTTCCTTCTAATTACTCTGTGCTATATTAGCATTCACCATTCCGATAATTGTGTGAATTTTTATAAATATTTCTTTTTGTTGATGTCGACCAAAATGGCTACTCCATGTCTGTGATAACGGTCTTTTTTTCCACTTTCCAAGTAGAATAATGTGGCTTCCTCCTTCGCATAAGCTACCTCCTGGCCATCATCTTCAATCATGCCACTACTGTTCAGTTTTTTTATTTCGTTTTATAGAATTTTGTAGTTTCCCTGTATGGTATAGGGTTCTTACGTTTTAGGTAGTTGTTTGGATGGAATTGTTCTTCTTCAGTCACATACTTTCTGTTCATATACTTCTCATCGTCAAGTTCAAAAACTTGGTGGCCGGATCATATGACTTATTACGTCTAGTTTACTCGTTTATCACGATGATAGCTTTGTTTTGGATATCCCTGGGGATCTTTAATTCAGTAATTTCTCTTTGTGTTTTTCATCGCATTGCCGTTGGCTTTTGTGTGTTCGTCCTCTTTTGTTGACAATTTCTCATCACAAGTGCACTTACTTCTTCAGCTCAAACACCCAAAGCTGTTTGCAATAAAAAGGGGTCTAATTATTCCGGTAGACACTCTGTCGAGAGATCCAATAGTTATCTAGCAACCTAGCCGGGTGTACCACGTGCAGGTTGGGTTAGCTTGCGGTACATACATTAATTACACCCAACAGCCACTAAGTTTCTCCAAAAGAATCCAGCGCTAATAGGAAATGGCGAATTAAAGGTGATAAATCTAAATGTATGCAAGTAAAATTTACAGGAAAGAGAAATACCTGTTCATCAGTAAATATTAAAGGGCACCAGTTGCCACAAAAAGAGGAAGCTAAACATTCACCTTAATATTAAAATATTTAAAACAAATTGTAGTTTTTTTTTTATTAAAATTCCCTGTAATCATATTACCTACTGTTAGAATAAAACCATTATTCATTCATTATAAATCTCACAAATGAGTGAAATAACAATTAATACATAAAAACTCAGATGAAATATTTTTTATTGCAAAATAAAAAAAAATATTCGAAGCGTTACACCTGAAACGTTTCAATAAGCATTAATGCAATGATTGATGATGGAAAGCTTTCACATTTTCACCTTTTCAAAATAAATTTTTTAATTAAATTTGAAACGTCTGCACAAGTATTTCATTTATTAAATATTTTACTATATTTGATTTTCATTAAAAAAATTTGTTTGAAATCTTAGTGTCATTACAACTATGATTTATATCTCAATGCTTATTACATTCCCGTTATGAAATAAAAATACACATTAAACGGCACATGCAAATAGGTTTGAAGAGGTCTCTGAAAAAAATGGATTCATGAATATTAATGGTATTTGAGAAAATACTAATCCATTATGCCCTATGCTGGCGCATTCAGTGCATGTCTTTTTATAAAACTCTGAGCCCTTAACAAAGGATCGCTTGAAATCCAGCGGCATACATTGACAATTTTTTATTTGTTCGCCCTTAATGCACATATAATATATGTATCCCACATTACGTATTTTAACTTCATCATTGTCATTTAAATATGTTTATGCTCTACTTAAAAAAAATAGATTAGAACAAATTCAGAATTGAATGCGATTAAAAAATTGTACTGAATAGGCCATTGCGATCAAAGGAAGATATTGACTCAGCTGCCTACGACTTTAACAGTGCTAACAGGACAATCGTAAGGTACCACTAGAAAATAAAGAGAAAATCAAGAAAAGTTAAATGGCTTAACAAATCTGGCATTGCACACGCAAACCCGCAGATAAAACTTAACTCTATCAGAAGAGCCAAGGGATAAGGCGATTAATTTAAAAAGTCCAAAGACAATCTTTTAAAACCTTTCTTGAAAACCTAACTGGTTACGACGACACAGGTTATTCGCTGTGGAAAGCGAGTCGGAAGTGCCAAAAGGCCACCACAGCAGATCAGACCCATCAATGATAGTAAGGGTCTGTGGCTGAGAAGCGACAAAGTAGAGGCGTTCGCTGAAGATCTAAAACATGTCTTTATCACAAACCAGACCCATGATGACTGCCCACATGAAGAAGAAAATACGTTCGAGTGTCCAATTGTACCAATGACCCTAAAAGAAATTAAAAAGAAAATTAAGAACTTAAAAAGAAAATTAAGAACTTAAAAAGAAAGAAAGCTCAATGATTTGATTTTATTTCTGCAACGACACTGAAAGAGCAAACACGAAAGGATTATGCAGCAACGACCCATTTTTAATGTGAAACTTTGACCAAATGATGAACCACAACTCTGGAAAGTAGCCAAAATAATCATGATTTTAAAACCAGGCAAATTACCCTTAGATCTAACATCCTACAAAGCAATAAGTCTATTACCAATGCTGTCGAACCTGTTTGAAGGACTCCTACTAAAAGACTGACACCTCTAGTTGACTACATTCCAAACTACCAATTCTGTTTCCGGAATACACACACGACAATGGACCACGTACAAAGAATAATTTTAGAGATTAAAAGGGCTCTTGAACGAAAAAGCAGCATTTTTAGATGTTGCGCAGGCCTTTACAAAGAGACAAGGGTCTGTCAATAATATTGACGGTTATTATTATGTTACTAAAAAGCTACTGCACATTAATTAGGTTATACCTAGCAAGGTATGTGAGAGAAGCAACCAGAGAAGCACAGGCAGCAGTAACTTCGGTCTATAGGTCGTTGCTGCATAATTATTTCGTGGTAGCTCTTTAAGTGTCGTTGCAGAAATAAAATCAAATCCTGGAGCTTTCTTTGCTTTTAATTTATCAATTTCCTTTTTGATTTTATGTAGGATGTGAACAGCTGCCGATCAGGATAAGCAACAAGACCATTGCAAAGGAAGACCACGCTAAGTACCTGCACGTAACATACGTAGTTCCGCGAGCATTACTATTTGCTAGGACACAATAGCAATCTGTTAATTCTAAATAAGTTTGTCGTATATAATCAAGTACTAAAACTCACACCCATTATGAGTCTGCCTTGCCAAATCAAATATCCAGAGAAGGTTTGAGAACATTCAATAACAAAAATGCCATGGTACGAGCGGAATTCTGAAACCATAAAGGACTGAAAAATGCCTACAGTCAAAGAAGAGATCAGAAAATATGCTGCCAAACACGAGGCTCGAGTAAATTGTCATGTAAACTCGAAAGCTATCCAACTCCTGGACAACACTAGTGAAACTCGTCGTCTGATTAAATCAAACTTTGGGAACTAATCTATTGTTAATATATGTTATTACCTATTGACAAAAAAGTTGTTGCACTGGGTTATAAACTACTTTTTTCTATCTGGAACAATTTCTTAATTATTCTTTTGCTAGTTAACAGATCAAAGTTAAAATCGCATGGGCATTGTTGAAATAAAAAATGTAATAATATATCAAAATCTATATTAAATTTTTGATCTTTATTTTTATTTTCAGATGTGCGAGATGGCGAAGTAAAGAAGCAAAAAATGAATTCTACAGAAATTGTGGTGAATGTAAGCAAGACATATTGCAACTTAACTCAATTTTCAAAAACTTACAGTAATTACCATGGTTATTTTAGTATTTTAGTGTGTGTTTTTGGTTCAGTGACAAATATCTTAAACATATGTGTTTTGACCACAAAGGAAATGCGATGGCCTACAAATCTAATACTAACAGGTTTAGCAGTTGCAGATTTATTGGTGATGTTGGATTATATTCCATTTGTTAGCATATTTTACTTGAACCCCGAGGCTAAATTGATCCCAAGTTATTTTTCATATTCATGGACAGTGTACGCATATTTTCATGCACTCTTTGCACAAATATGTCACTTTATATCCTGTTGTTTGACCGTTATTCTAGCTATATGGAGATTCATAGCTATAAGTCACCCACAAAATGCACGATTACTGCAAACTGTAACCAGCGTGCCACGAACATTATTAACAATATTTTTAACATATCTTTGGTGTCCATTAATTTGTTTACCTTTATTTATGACGCATAAAATTGTACAAAAAACTCAAGCAGTTGATATGAATGGAAGAATCATTCCGGATAAACTTAATTTTACCGGTCCGAAGAGAAATGTTTCTGTATACGCTGTTAGCATGAGTGGGACTTTTAAAAATGTCACGTTTGTCATTTATGGTGTTGTGGTTAAATTGGCACCGTGTATATTATTGACTATTTTATCTGTAAAAATAATATCAGTATTACTAGAAACAAAGAGAAGAAGACGGCTTTTGTTAATTAATAGTGGTATTCCCTTAATTGAAACTAAAGGCAAGAAAAATCTCAAACAGAAAAGGAATATGGAAAAGGGACAACAGACTGATCGAACTACAAGGATGCTACTAACTGTATTATTACTTTTTCTCATAACTGAATTTCCTCAAGCTATTCTTGCTCTACTTACAATTACCATTGGAGGAACTTTTGCAACTGAATGTTACTACCCTCTAGGTGAGAAATATTTTATTACTTTTTCTAAGTCGAGATAAAAATAAATATTTTATATTTTATAACAAAACATAACAAATATTGTGTATAAACGTGTTATCAAAATATTACGTAAGATTGGCTGTTATTTTTTTTCAAAGAAAAAACAAACTTTATTAAGAAAACTTACTATTGATGAGCTTTGCATGTTTCTATTTTTATATCGTCGTTAGGCCAACTGAACAAAATAATTATTTTTTTGCTTTACTACTAATGTCACGCGTTTTATAAACTTCTCTAGACACTCGTTTATTATAAACTCTTGATTAAAGTGGCTTTTATAAAACTTGTTGCATAATATACTTTAGCTTAATTTTGTGTGGCCAAAATTTTTACAAATTATATAGTTTTTTTATCCAATTTCTAACAAAAATTTAAATTGCAATCTTTTAACCTATATTTAGATTGTGATAATTAAGTTTTTCAGTTAAAGAAAAATAAACTTATGAACAAGTTTTTCCTCCTACCTCAAATTTATTTCTCGTTTGGCGGTGACAGCTGCAGAGGCTTTTAGCCGTATTAGAAAAGAAATGGCTTGGCCTTGAATTATTGCTCTCTTCGACAAAAAATCCGCTACAACAACTTAGAGGAGATGACATGTTTAACCGTCTATCTTTCTCTACATATGTGGCAATCATGTGGCGCTTGGTCCCAAAGAAGGTGCGCGTAGGTGTGATTGGTGTGGCAAACCCAAAGACTGGTGATAACCACACCTTCCCTGCTCGTAAGGGCGACCACGAATTAGCGGGTGACTTTACTTCTTTAAGATTATTATAAGTTAAGCCAGTACTTCTGCCATATCGCGATCATATTGTGTATTACGAAACACAACATCATCGGCCTTATAGACAGAGAATTGAACTCATCGCGAGACATCTTAAGTTTGGTTGCAACGTCCGCCGACTCATTTCCGTTAATACCGTTATAACCAGGGGTCCAAATCAACACTACCGCATTACCACATTTTGTAAAACGTCCTGGATGAGGCGGATTAATGGACGGTCCATTAAGATGTTCAAAATGCGCACTCAGAAAATACACGAGAAATGTACCTTGATATTCAGAAATTACAAGGCTGCGTAGGGCTCGCGTAAAGTTCTAACATATAGAAACTGACGAGCGGGGACGGGTTTCCTCCTTCTTCATTTTTGTTAGGACCAAACAAGTGACCATACTCGATAAGAGCCAGGGCGGATCCTTGCCGTAAACTTTTCGAAGGATTCTCGAAATTTTGATTTTTAAATTCTTTAGCTTTTCCTGCGCTCGGACTATAGTCACTCTACTAACGGTTGGACTGTATCGATAAGCTGCTTCTTCGATAACTCTGGGAGTTACTGACTTACAATACAACTTTTAAGGTCTTCTTCTCTGCAGATTCTTTATAATTCCTTACCTCAAGGTCATGTCATAAACCTTTTTCAGATCGAAAAGCAATATGTATCCTATAGAAAAAGAAAGCATTCTGTATAGCATTTTTAAGGTAAACCATCTGGTCAATCGAATACTAAAATTACCGAATACCTAGTGGCGTTTCAGAAGATCGTTAGTCTCCAGCAACCAAATCAAACGGTTTTTGACTAATTTTTCTGAAATCTTGCATAAATAGCATACAAGAGAGATTAAGCGGTAGCCCGAAGGATATAAGGGATTTTTACGGATTTCAGAACAGGAATAACGATGGCTTTCCACCAGTCTTACGGATATATCCTCGCATTCTAAAAAATTAAATAGTTTCGGCAGACGTGCCTTTGCGGAGGGTATTGTCAGGCGCGGAATATAATTCTCAATAGTTGAAATGGAGAGCGTACTTCGTTGAGAAAGCCATCAGAGTCCCCTGGGTCAAGGCAATTTCTCTTGAAAAGTTTAGCGTACCACCCTGAGGACTGTAGCTAATACGGTAATCGAAATGTGATCATTTGCATGCATATTCTCTAAGGATTGCCACTTATGATGTGTGGCGAGTTAAGGAAACACAAAGTTAGATCAACGGCGGAGAATTTGCCAGATCTTGAGCTTAAATGAGTACGTTCACCTGTGTTTACGATCACTTTTTGTAACCCCACAGTTCTGTTGCGTTAAAATTCCCCAATAGCGTATAGAATCTCAAAGCTGCTGTGAGAAGGTCTCTAGATCATTAGCATTAAGTTGCATCTGACGGTAGATAAACGTTTCATACTGTGGCTAAAATAGGCGTTTTGACCTTTACCTAAATCGCCTAAAGTGGAGTTTGCAGGGGGAGAGTCCTGTCCGGAATTCCAACTCGGATGAAGATGGCAACTTTACCCCCATCGCATTCTACTTGCACAACGTTCTTGAGAAACGCACTGTAGCCACGCACTGAAGCTTATGGTTTAAAATTCGTCTCTTACAACCCGAGTAATGAAGTTTGCAACCATTGCAGTTCCACTGAGTTAAAGTTCCATAACTCTAACATTCCTTTCTGCTGCTATTCTGCTACGCTCTGATCTGCAGACTTTGTTTTATTTTTATTGGGGTCGGTGGTTACCGAACTTTAAACCAGCCGAAGAGGTTAATCTTTGTGCAGGGAAAGGGCGTTCTTCCTGCTTTTGTGGCAAAATTTGCGTTTTTGCAGAGA
>JARJDX010072661.1:0-10456 GCA_030264735.1 Gymnusa sp. GC000175 | reverse complement strand
TATCCACTGAATGTAACAGATTGACTAGAGCTCCCAATGCGCTTCCTTGGGAAAGTAGATGGGATGGAAGTAGATGGGTATAAGAATGTTATCTTGTCTTGAAATTTAAGAATTTTAGGAATGTGGTATAAAAGACAATATTTTATTTTATATAAAAGACTATTCCGCCAAAGTTTGTCAAAAGCCTGCGTGATGTCGAGGAATGCAATACGCCTTCTTTGGTGATTTTTCTAGCACCAGATACACTTAATTTACAAGTACAAATTTTCATTAGACTTTTTTTAAATAAAGTTTTGCTAACTGGTGTTAGTTGGGCGGCCTTACTAGAAGGTAACATTTTTTTGACTACTCTGAATAAATCAATAGTTTTAATCCAGATTTTGGCAGTTTTAGATCGTCTTTAGTTCTTGTTTTATACTGTGTGACATTTTAACTTTTCTTTACCGTAAATTGTTTTATAGATAGCGGTATTTGATATGATAATTATAGGAAATAATATATTTTACTTTCTTCCTGTTTCGTGATTGCGGAGGAAAATTAAAAAATATGTTTTATACCTTGTTAAAAACAATTCCTTCATCTCTACCTAAGTCTGGCCTATTTACCTGATTGGTGGGTGCTTCTTGCTGTTTTTGCTGTTTGTTTTATTTTGGGCTCGCCCGAGTGAATGGTCGATGGCTTGGGTGAATTCTAGGTTCCCAAGAAGTGTTTTAGTTTTTATAATAGATCTTTTACTGCACTGTTGGTCTATTTAGTTCGACTTTGTAAATAGAGTTGTGTATATTTTGCTATGTGCTTCTAAGTTTTCAAATTTCGGCGATTGTTTTCCTGAATATCAGAACCTATTTCAGTTGTTAAAGCGGGTATGGCACTATCGGCAGCTGTTTTTATTTATATTTTCATAATATTTTAGTTAAATTAAAAAAAATTACAATAACATTTGCTTAACTGAGTTCTCCTTAAAAGGATAAGATTTTACTATTATCAGTAAGTGTATTGATTTCTAAACCACTTATAAAGCGCAACTACTATTTTACATTTTACAATAATAATAGATTAATTTTAAAGTTATTGATAACAATTGAATTATCACATAACAATTTTGATATGATTATAGTTCATAATAAAATTACATTTGTGAAGTAGTTTTCTTGTGATATAGTTTAAAATGAAACAATGTATAATCCTTATTTTGTGTTTTCTTGCAAATGTTGCAAACCCGGCTAATATACTAGGATTTTTTGAAGTTCCATCAATTAGTCATCAAATAACGTATCAACCAATATGGAAGGAGTTATCTTTAAGAGGACATAAAGTTACTATTATAACACCAAATCCGTTGAATGATAAAACATTAACGAATTTAACAGAAATTGATGTACATGATATATCATATGCGATTTGGAATAAATTTAATATATCAACTTTTGGTACAACCGATGATATTAATCCAACTGACGTTTCTATTTTTATTGACACACTTCTCGAGATCATGGACGTACAGCTATCACATCCAGAGGTAAAAAAAATTATACAGAACAAAAACAATGTCAAGTACGATGCAGTTATGGTTGAATATTTATATCCAGGACCCTATCCATTAAAACATATCTTCAATTGCCCTATAATTGGTATAACATCAATGCCTTTAATCATGGGAGCCCATGACATATTGGGAAATCCCAATCACCCAATTGTAAATCCTGATGCTAATTTACCCTTTTCAAGAAATCTTACATATTACCAAAGATTACAAAATTTTGCATCTTTCGTTGTATCAAAAGTATACTCATATCGATTTAGAGCTGTCATCTTAGACGTAGTCAAAAAGCATTATACAATTGATTATGATACTTTAATGAATTCATTTAAAGAAGTTAGCTTAGTTCTAACAAATGTTAATCCTATATTAAATGTTCCAAGAGCAAATGTGCCAGCAATTGTTGAATTTACAGGGATTCATATTAAACCAGAAACTCCTTTACCCAAAGTAAGTAAAAGCAAGCCAACACTTATTCCTGCTAATTTAATTCAATTTTTAAAATAGGATTTAAAATTGTTTTTGGATAATGCAAAAGAAGGAGTTATTTATTTGAGTTTTGGATCTAATATATTAAGCCACTCCCTACCAGAAAATAAAATTAAAATGATTTTGGAAACATTCTCAGAACTGCCTTATAAAGTATTATGGAAATTTGAATCAGAAAATTTACCTGGTAAACCGGAGAATGTGTTAATTCAAAAATGGTTTCCACAACAAGACCTGCTCAGTAAATAAATACTTTTTTTTTGCATAACAAATTTAAAATACTTTTAATTTAGGACATCCCAATGTTAAACTTTTTATTACTCAAGGAGGCTTACAATCAATTGATGAAGCCATGCATTATAAAACTCCTGTCATTGCGGTACCATTTTATGGTGACCAGATTGGAAATGCCAAAAAAGTTGAAGATATTGGTTTGGGAAAGTTTTTAAGATTTTCGAAGCTAACCAAAGAAAAGTTTAAAGAAGTAATATTAAGTGTTATAACTGATGCAAAGTATTTAGATTTAGAAGCTGAATCGCACACGATTTAATTTACTTTATTTTAGGTATATAAAACGGGCTAAAGAATTGCAAAAAATTATTACAGATCAACCAATAAGTGCCCTGGAAAAAGTTGTATGGTGGATTGAATATATCATAAGACAAAAGGGTGCACCCCATTTAAAAAGCCCAGCTATTGATATACCTACGTACCAGTATTATATGTTAGATATATTCCTAACTATTATGGTTACCCTAATAATTGCTACATATATTATGTTTAAAATTATTAAAATGGTGTTATTATTTTTTAAATGCTGTTTTAAATGTAATGCAGTCAAAAAGGTGAAAGAAAATTAAAAACTTTAATAAATCCCAACAAATTAAAAAATAACAAATTTAATTTAATTTTTATAAAATGGATATTGCCACTTATAATTATACAGGGTGTCCGTGATTCGATGCGCGTAGTTTTTAATGCTAAACGGGCCGGTCAAACAATCTGAAAAAATTCAATAAATGTTTTTAATACATAAAATATATTCCCATAGTTTCAACAATATCCTATATTTATTAAATGTTGAAAGAATATCCTTAAGCAGAATTGTACACGCTGCACGAAAAAATTCAATACTACCGCATCCAAACCATTCTGTTAGATTTTTCAACCACAATATTTTTCTTCGTCCAACATTCCGTTTTCTTATTATTTTACCCTGGATTATCAACCAAATCTGCGCCCTCTCATAACGTGTCCTAAGTACTCTAATTTTCTTTTAATAGTTTTAACGACTTTACATTCTTTATTGATTCTTAACTTTTATGCGGTAGCACCACATTTTAAATGCTTGTAGCTTGTCTAGTTGGTTGAATAATATAATAATAATAATGAATATATAATTAATTTGGATACGAACTATTTTATTGAGCTATATCAGCTGGGGACTTTCTCGTGTACAATCTTCTGTATGGGAGTTTAAAAAGTGTGTTTGCAATTACAAGACCTTTGTCTTTGCAGATCTGTATTAATCTGTTACCTCTGGTATAACTTGCTGCAAAACCATATCCACCTGTACTTTCTTCAACTTCTACATTTCCTACTATTGCGTTAAAGTCACCTATTACCACTGCAATGTCACTCTATTTAACATTGCAGTAAGCTTCTTCTAATTTTATATAAAATTCTTCTTCCTCCTCACCTCCTTATCTTTTTTGACCGCAATATGAGCATATACTTGTATGATGTTTAATCTGTTAGTTAGTCTCTAGTACGGCCACAAATTTGTCTAAATATGGTGTAAAACTTACAACTAAAGCTGCTAGAGTTTTACTAAATACGATTCCGACTCCGTATCTGTGATTATACTCTTCTCTGTTGAATGTGTACCATTTTCTGACCATCTCGTGTCTCCGATTTCTAAGATTTCCATTTGTAATATTTTCATTTCTAATTGAGTGTTACACAGTTTACAGGCTGAGAATAAACTGTTTATATTCCATATTCCTAATTTCAGTTTTTTGTCTCTTCTTGGTAATTTCACAACCTTGCTTAAAAAATATTTATCCATAGCATAATTTGCGCAAATAATCATTATCAATTATTTAAGTAGGAATAACATCCTTAGTAAGATAACATTCGGAAATCACAGTCGCATGTTGACTGTTCCTTTCTTTTTCGCTGCCTAAATAGTTCTTAGCTGCTCAGATTATTTTCTGTTTCATATGTTGGAACTTTCTTCCTCCAATATATGTATTAATTTCTTTACAGTTTTATCCCATAATTCTTTCTTGCCTTTTTTTCACTCCTGGGTTTTCCTAAATATTCTGAAGTGTGTTTGCCAGTCTTTATTTGTGTTGCGTACTTAACATTTTTTAACACATTCCTATTCCACCATACATTCCTATTTATTGACGCACTAATTCTAAGATTGCATAAGCCGGTTTGTAAAGACTTGTTAAAATACTACTATAAATTTCTGTTACGTCGTTCACAGTTTTATCTTGCTTTTCTACTTATGAAGATATTTTTACCACTATCGTACCAGATGGTATTGTAAAGATTCCATTTCTTTTAGTTTATCTTGCTTAATTTTGAGTTCTTGAGTCTAATTAAAATTTAAAGATACGAATAACTTAGCTCTTACTAAGTGATTTTGATGTTTTGTTTTACAATGATGTAGTCTATTAACTTAAATTTGTCTTCTATCTCTATTCAAGAAATTTGATGGATAAGTATATGTTTGTAGAAACCAATGGTGATTTTAAGTTTATACTTTTTTGCCCTACTAATGAGGCTCATTACCTTTTTTGCATCTCTATTATAGGGTTTTTTAAACAGGAAAATTCTTCTAAATAATTGAAAAAGCAAAAAATACCAACACAATTAATTATTTTATAACACTGGCTAGTGGATTGGTAAATTGGAGATGCCACTACATTGACAAGCAAACGCGTGTGAAATTGATGGCATATGAGTATTAATTATTACGTTTATCCGTAGTATTAGCGAATGTGAGACTTAGACTTTGCATAAAATGATTTTAAAATACAATATAAAAATTACTTAAATACACAACAATTCGTTACTATGAAAATTTTCACATGTGACAGCACTAATTGAATTTCTGCCCTTAGGAATTAAATCTACTTAGAAAGCTTATAAAATAAAATAAAACTATCTACAAAGTAATATTAAGACAAATTATTAAATAAAATAAAATAATTCTAATAAAGCATAACCAAGGAAAACAACAAAACAAAAAATAATTATTTTGCAACCAAATAAAATTAAAGAGCAAAAATTATAAAACAAAATAAATAAAAGAGTTAAGATGTTAAATCAATGCATAAGTAGTAAACTAAATAAAAATCAAAATAGCAAACTAACCTACTAGACTTCGGGTTGTGCTTCGGATATCCTGTGGTAGGCTTAGCAACAGTCTAGTACAGGATATCCGATGTCTCAAAAGATTATAAACTAAAAACATGAAACAAAATATATATAGCAATCACTCAGATTTCTCTCGGATATTGCTTGGTTGACTCCTACTTTTCACTTTCTACCTCTATGATCTTTCTTACGCAGTTGTTTCTTATCCTTTGTAGTTTCGATATTCTCGCTGACTTTTTCCAAAATACCATCTCAACTACACTTAGCTTTGCTTCTCGTTTTTTTGTTGATCTGATATATCTTGCACCCATATTGGACGATGCTTTTCAATATGGTGTGCCCCAACTATTTATTAATCTTTTGTGATTTGCTATTAAAAATCCTTTTTTGTTCCTTCCTTATGATGTATTATTAAACTTTAGTAGGTATATTAATTATATACCTTAATAGTTATTTTGTTGCTTAACGTAAGATCCTACTTTTCTTCACCGATACACATATTTTGGTTTTTGCCCAAGTTTATTGATAGGTCCAAAGTTTATATTTATCCATTAGTTTTCTTGTCATGTACTCCAAGTCTTCGGTGTTTTATGTTAGTATGACCCGATCATACGCAAAATGTAAGGTCGTGTCGTTATTCGTCTAGATTACCATATTGCTGCATTTTCTTCTCCACACTTTCAGTATGGCAGTGTAGCTCAGCGGTCTAGGCATCCGGCTGCTGAGTGCAAGATCGTAGGTTCGCGCCCCACAACATGCAAATATTTATTTAAAATATTTAAATCTCCAACACTGCCACAACTCCCCACCCCGCCTTGCCAGCGTGTGGTTTCATGGCTAAAAACCTTCTCTGGTCCGGGGTTGGATGAGAAATCATGTAACTCCAGTCAGGTTCGGAATCCACGCTAAACTGTAGGTCCACCTGTAATGTATTACAGGCAAAGAAGAGGCGATGCGCTAGGAGTGGCGTCACATAAGCTGACGACGACGACGACTTTCAGTAACTCCTGGATGTAAATTTTGAATAGTGTTGGCAATATGGCGCATTTTTGTATTGATTTTTTTTTGTTGGTTGAGTGTCTGATTTTTATTATTATTATATTTGATGCATGCTTGTGTTCGTACAGATTTGGCCGCATTAATAACCGTTTCATTAATCGAAGTTTGCTCTGTAATGTTTCACAGTTTGTGAGTTGGGATGTTGTCGTAAGCCTTTGATAGGTCTATAAATATTATGTGTAAATAACCGTATGTTGCGTTTTCTTTTCAGCAAAACGGCACACGCTAGAGATATTATCTATGCAGATTCTGCCCGTTCTAAAACCTGCCCGCTCTTTCACCTCCAATGCGAAATATTTTGCTTCGATTATTGTTTTTATTTCCCTACCATAGAGTTTTCTTAGCTGAAATACCCGTAATATATTTGTTCTAGTCAGTTCTGACTCCTTTCTTGTAGATCGGTTTAATCCAACCTCCTGCCTGCGGCTATGGACTTCCTTTTAATAAAGTCTTTGAACAGCTTAGCCATGATGTCTGGGGACCATATTTAATGAGTTCGATCGGTGTGTTCTTTGATCCAAAGTTTTGCCTATTTTAATGCATTCCGGACCATATCTAACGTCACCGATACCTCTGAGACCTCTATTAGCTTCTTGCGAAAGCACATTTTGTCTGCATGATTCCATGCATTTTTTGATCTGCAGATTTATAGATACCTATTTTTCCATTTTGACTTTCTCTAATCTGTTATTTATGTTTCTATTGTGCCGTTCGGTAAGCCACTGTGACATTTGGTTCTTTAGAGTTTACCCATTTTCGGTATGCTTGTTGTTTTTCCTTTCTTTGTTTTTGTAATATACCAGTTTAGCGTTTGGGTTTTTGTTTTCCTTGTCTCTTTCTATTCTGGCGCTTCTGAAGCTGCTTGATGAATTGCTGTTAGTACCTGAATATGGTTTTTTCTGCTACATATACTTGATACTATCATCCTGTAAGCCTTCAATGATACATATGATCTTCTTGTCTGAGTTTAGCGTTGGTTTCTCCTTGGGTCTTAGGCTTACTCCAAAACTTTTTTGGTACTTCAATATTAGTTTTCATTAGGTAGTAGTCCACATTTAAACCCTCTGTATACCCATTTGTTAATTTTAGCTTGTTTGCTTTATATAAGTCGATTAGCCTTTACCAATTGTCATTGAGTACTGCTTCTTTAAATTGGCCTATTATGCTGTCGTTTTTCTTCCTGTCTGTTCTTGTTCTTTATATCGCCCAAGAGTACTTCTAATGTGTTAATACTTCTTTGTAAGTTGTCGTTGAACAGGTAGAAAAACTTATCGTTTAATGGTGCATAAACTCCTATAACTGGTTACCGTAACGATTATTTTTTAATTGCTTTATAGGGGTTATGTTTTTCTTAAGTGCTTTACTTATAAATACAGATACTAAATTACATGCTCTGTTGGCACTCTACTGTAGATGTGTAAAATTTCGTTCTTCTACTCCATTTTCTTTCTTTTTTTTTGTAATAACTGTCATGTGCTAGGTTTTCGTCAAGGTTATTTCCCTCTAGCCTTTTGGCAACGTGCAACTACAAGCCATCAGTTTTGCCGTATCCTGGTAGGAGCCCTTACAGTGATGTGTCATTCGAGCCAGAAAAACCCCTGTTTTTTAACGAGCTTGCTACTACTACCCCTCACCCATTCTTTAACCTGGCTTGGGATAGGCTTTGGCGGGTTTAACTATTTTTTATAACAATTAAAAATTATAAAGAAACCTAATTGTCATGTAAACTTGATGTGAATATTCTATGCATTAAGCTGTTGTGAGAAATCAAGTGATAACTTTACATCAAGTAGTTCGTCCATTACCAAATCATCTAAAATTAAATTTAATTTGGTTTTAAAGAATTAAAGAGATTCAGTTCTATTAGGAAAGACCATTTAAAAATGTAAAAGGTGTGAAATTTTTAACAATATTTAAATTAGACACTTATCTTTTAATTGAGAAAACCTCTGCTGCAAAAAATACTTATAAATAATTGATTAATATTGATTTGTATAAAAACAAAAAGATACGTTTTAAGTGACTGATAACAATTCAATTTACCGATAAATTATTATATTGTGAAATTGATAACATTTTAATTTAGAGTATGTAGGAAAATAATATATTTCTGAAGTTTTTGTTCATTGGTGAAGTTTAAAATGAAACAAAGTTTGGTTTTAGTTTTTTGTAGTTGTGTTTTGGGAATTTCAAACTCAGCCAATATCTTGGGATTTTTTCCTGCACCTTCAATTAGTCATCAAATAACGTACCAACCAATATGGAAAGAATTATCATTACGTGGACATAAAGTAACTGTTATAACTCCAGATCCTTTAAAAGATAAATCATTGACGAATTTAACAGAAATTGATGTACATGACATATCGTATTCGATTTGGAATAAATATAATATATCAACTTTAGGGACAAAAGATGAAATTGAATCAACTGATTTATCAGTCTTTCTTAAAGCACTGCTTGAAATTACGGATGCTCAACTTTCACATCCTGAGGTTAAAAAAATTATACATAACGAAAACAATCAACACTTTGATTTACTTTTGAATGAGAATCTCTATCCCTCACCTATTCCTTTAAAATTAATTTACAATTGTCCGAATGTTGCTATAACATCAATGCCTTTAATATTAGGAGCAAATGATATAATAGGCAATCCTCATCATCCCATTTTAAGCCCCGATCCAAATTTGCCATTCTCCAGAAACCTTACATTTTATCAAAGATTACAAAGTTTTTCATATTATATTCTAACAAAATTCTTTACATTTCGCTATAGAATTATGATATTACAAATCGTGCAAAATCATTACAATATAACTTACGACAAGTTTTTGGATATTTACAAACAAACAAGCTTCGTTCTAACGAATGTGAATCCTGTATTAAACGTTCCAAGAGCAAATGTGCCCGCGGTTATTGAATTTACAGGAATACACATTAAACCAGAAAAAGAACTTCCTAAAGTAAGTAATTGACCACATATTATATATATTAATGTTAATTTTTTATTCCACAAAAGGATTTAAAATTATACTTGGATAGCGCTGGGGAAGGAGTAATTTATTTAAGCTTTGGATCAAACATAAAGAGCAGCCTGTTACCCGACAATAAAATAAAAATACTTTTGGAAGCGTTCTCCGATTTACCCTACAAAGTTTTATGGAAATTCGAATCAGAAAATTTACCTGGAAAACCAGATAATGTACTTATTAAAAAATGGTTACCACAACAAGATGTTTTAAGTATTTAATAATCTTGTGTGTTAAATTCTTATAAATCTACTTTTTTATTTAATTATTTAGGACATAGCAATGTTAAACTTTTTATTACTCAGGGAGGGTTGCAATCACTCGATGAGGCCATGCATGGTAAAGTTCCTGTAATTGTAATTCCGTTTTTTGGTGATCAATTTGGAAACGCACAAAAAGTAAAAGATATTGGTATGGGAACATATCTAAGATTTTCGAAATTAACTAAAGAAGATTTAAAAATGAAAATATTGGAAATCATAAATAATGAAACGTAATTAAATTTTTATTAATAAAACAATTTGTAAATAATTTTAAACTTTTTAAGATATGTTAAACGATCTGAGGAGTTGCAAAAAATTATTACTGACCAACCAGTAAGTGCTTTGGAGAAAGCTGTATGGTGGATAGAATATGCCATAAGGCAAAATGGAGCTCTACATTTAAGAAGTCCCGCTCTTGATATGCCCGCTTACCAGTATTACATGATTGATATTTTTGCTTTAATCGCCATTGTACTTGCTGTTGCTTCATATGTTATTTTTCAACTGTTTAAAATAACATTGTTTTCGATTTTAAAGCTATGTAGACACGACAAGAAAGATAACAAAGATAAACACATTTAAATAGTACTGCAGAACAAATAAAAAATATTTATTTAATAAATTTAATTTGATTTATTATCCAGTTTCGTAAATCATAAACATTTATTTTAACGCTACATTTA